>ONZH01005350.1:0-165000 GCA_900303285.1 Rhinella marina | reverse complement strand
ATGAGTTCACTGTACTCAAATGGCCTCCACAGTCACCAGATCTCAATCCAATAAAGCATCTTTGGGATGTGGTGGAACGGGAGATTCGCATCATGGATGTGCAGCCGACAAATCTGCGGCAACTGTGTGATGCCATCATGTCAATATGGACCAAAATCTCTGAGGAATGCTTCCAGCACCTTGTTGAATCTATGCCACGAAGAATTGAGGCAGTTCTGAAGGCAAAAGGGGGTCCAACCCGTTACTAGCATGGTGTACCTAATAAAGTGGCCGGTGAGTGTATGTGGTGGTAATACCCATCCATTGGTACCTTCTGGACCAAAATCACTATTATTATTAAAGAGGTTACAGCACATAGCCTAACTCTCACCCCGGAATGGTCTATTCTAGGTCTAGGGTTAGCAGATATACCCGCTAAGTCACTCTGGGTAGTTGCTCATATCCTAAGTGCGGCTTGCAATATTGTAGCCCATCAATGGAAGATGGCACAAAATCCTTCATCTGCTGAAGTTGTGCAATCAGTTAATTCTCATATGCACTGTGAATTGGTTTTTGCCCCCACCTTACAATCCAGGATAAGTGCTCATAAACACTGGCTACCCTGACTATCCAGTCATTTGCCACTGCTCTCCCTCTCATGTAATCCGTGACCTATGCCTTAATCTGGTATACAGGTATTTTTATTTGCATTTTATTATATTGTCATTTCAGCATACTCCACTTCAAGATTTATCACTGTGTGGTCTACTGGCTGTTTATCAAGGACACTGTTTTTGCTGTTTTACTATGTTTGTATTATTTTCTTCCGTCTTCAAAACCTCAAACTTATTGAACCACATACATACAGTATGTCCTATTAAGTACTACATTATTAGAGAAAAGTATATGAAATTAGAATCCCGGTAATAGTACTGTCCCATAAAGCCGTAAAAACTAAATTAAAAAAAAAGGCAAAATTGTGTTTTTACCACTCCATTAATATTTTTTTACAGCTTCCCAATACATTGTAGAATATTAGAAAGTACAATTGGTTCTGCAAAACTATAAGCCGTCATACAACTATGTGAACAGAAAAATAAAACAGGCAGGGAGTAAAAAAAGATGAGAATACTGAAATAATGACTGTGGTGGGAAGGGTTTAAACAAATGAAATTTAAATTTTCAGCAGAAAAACTACCCATTGAGGCCTTAGTATTAAAAGTGAATGTCACAACTTTTTTTTTTTTTTGCCTTTTTATAAAATAAATTGATGCTGCTGAAAATGAAAAGGAATCTGTAATTCATGAGCTCCTGGTTCTCATGGCCTACCTGACGCTTCCTGACAGATTTTTTTTTTTAACTATCACTGCAGTGAGAGCTCTTGAATATCAAGACTCAGTGGCTTGAGCTGTTCAATACAAGATATTGGTAAAACAGCCCAGAGTTTTGATAAAGGGATCTGATTTAGTTAGGACAGCAAAAAAACAGCTTTTGACAGATTCACTTTAATGGTTACGCCAAATAATTTAAAAAAAAGTTATATTTAATATAATAAAATATAATATGTCCTGTTTTTAACCAATGACTGGTTACTACTTACCTGCAATATTTTTTCTTTTAGGGTATTTTGCATGAGAAGACTGAGGAAAATGATAAGTGGTACAAACAGCTTGAATGTCTTGGTTTGAAGTTGTTTTTATGAACTCAACAGCAGAGTATAAAATTTTGAACTGCATTACAACAGCCATATCTGGAAAAAAATAATAAAGAAAATATATACAAAGAAAAATAAGAGAAAAAAAAAAACAATCACTATTTTGCATAAACACCACATGTTTAAAGAGAACTTTATGGCAGTGAAACGATAGTAAAAAAACAATTTAAACATATCCTAAATTGACTAAGTTATCTATAGTCCTCTTACCAAAAAAACAATGAGAAGAGATTGGGGGGTATAAGAAAATATTTTATTTTTTATTATCTTACAGCTATAATCCCTTTTCATTGATTTAGTGGTAATATGACTATAGATAGCTATTAATCAGTTTTAGGATATGTTTATTTTTTCTTTTTTTTAATCATTTTCCTACTACAAGCATTTGTATACGTCAGTATTTGTCTCTTTTTACCACCACATTTACATTATTCATTAAGCATCCATTTCTGGGAAAGCTGTGTAGTCTGGACAATCAGGGGTACTATCATTTTGGTTCTGAATTAATTGGAAACTGATCCAAATGGATCCGTCATGACGCACAATGTAAGTCAATGAGGACGGATCCGTTTTGTCTGACACAACAGAAAACGGATCCGTCCTCCATTGACTTTCAATGGAGTTTATGACGGATCTGTCTTGGCTAAGTAAAAGATAATACAAACTGATCCGTTCAGAACGGATGCAGACGGTTGTATTATCATGATGGATCTGTTTGTGAGAGCCTGGACGGATCTCATAAACGGATCCTGCAAACGCAAGTGTAAAAGTAGCCTAAGCTACATTTTTAATGCAAAATGGCTTTTAATTTAAAAATTTATTGCATTTTCTACTGTTGAATTCCCTCCAAGATGGTCCCAGAAATGCTTAACTGGGTTAAAGTCTGGGGAATTAGGGGCCAAGGTAGTTCTTGGAAGTGTTGTTTATGCTTTTCTAACCAATGTCGGACATTACACACCAATATCTAACCATTCAATGAAGCAGAAAATGATGGTTACTCTTACCGGTAATCGGATTTTCCAGACCCCACGACAGCACCACAGAGAGATAGGATCCACCCCCAGGGACAGGAAACCTGCAGAATAAAAAGGTGGAGCCTCTCTCCCTTCCTCAGTGGTTTACAGAGCATGAGAGGGACTCCGACCCCAGTTAGTAATAACGGAACAACCAATAACACACCTACTCCAAATACAAAAAACATTTCTTTCCTCTTTTTTTTTTTACACCCTAGTGACCCATAACCCAGAAAAAGGGAGGGAATATAGAAGGGTGCTGTCGTGGGGTCTGGAAAATCCGATTACCGGTAAGAGTAATCATCATTTTTCCCTTCCCCCACGACAGCACCACAGAGAGAATTACAGAGGAATTCAGGGAGGGACCACCACTTGTAACACCTTGTGGCCAAAAGAAAGATCAGAAGCAGATAAGAGATCCAACCTGTAGCGACGAAAGAAGGTGGAAGGAGAGGCCAAAGTGGCAGCCCTACAAATCTGCTCAATCGCGGTCGAAGACCTCTCTGCCCAAGAAGTAGACACCGCACGAGTGGAATGTGCCTTCACCAACATAGGAGGAGATAGATCAGACTCCAAATAGGCCAAGGAGATGCCCATTCTGATCCATCTCGCTAAGGAACTTCTGGAAGCCTTCATACCCCTGTTTGCGCCACCAAACACAACAAACAGGGCTGAAGTCTTTCTCCAGGACTCTGTAGATTTTAAATACTGTAACAAGCACCGCCTGACATCTAAGGCATGAAACAGCTCTTCCCCTGGGTTCTTAGCTTCATTACAGAATGTGGGAAGAATAATGTCTTGTGATCTGTGAAATTTAGTAGCCACCTTTGGAAGAAAGGCCGGATCCGGGCGGATCACAACTCTGTCCTCCAGAATAGTCATGAAAGGAGGATTTTTGGAGATAGAATGAATCTCTGAAATCCTCCTGGCCGTAGTTAATGCAATTAGTAAAACCATTTTAAGCTTAAGATGTTTAATACTAAATGAAGCAATGGGTTCAAATGCATGTTTCGTTAGTGCCTGTAAGACTACATTCAGATCCCAAGGGGGAACCCTGGAAGTAGCGACTGGAGTACTTCTGTCTACCGACTTGAAAAATCTTATAACCAATGGATCATTGGCAAAGCTTCTTTCAAAAAGGCTGGACAAGGCCGAAACTTGCACCTTAAGGGTGCTCTTAGCTAACCCCATAGAAAAACCTTTTTGTAAAAATTCCAGGATAAACCGAATGGGTAAATGATCTGGCAAATTACTGGGATCTAAAACGTAAAAATTGATGAATCTAACCCAAACTCTAGAATAAATCTTCCTAGTGATTGGCTTTCTACTCTTTAATAAGGTGGAAATAAGGTCATCAGAAAACCCTTTCTTAATCAAATTCCGCCTTTCAAGATCCATGCCGTTAACCGAAGACCCCGAACCTGAGGATGAAGGCAAGGCCCCTGAGAAAGTAAGTCCGGAATCTCCGGCAACACCCATGGATCTGCAACAGACATTGCCCGAATTAGAGAAAACCAGGCCCTCCTGGGCCAGAAGGGGGCGATTAGTATCATCCTGCCTTATCTTCCTCAGTACCAACGGAATTAACTGGAAAGGAGGGAAGGCGTAGCCTAGTTGAAAATTCCACTTTATCATCCGGGCATCCACCCCAAAGGGGGATTCCCCTGGGTCTAGGGAGCAAAACCTCTGAACCTTGCGATTTGTCCTTGACGCAAAAAGGTCTCTCTCTGGCATCCCCCATCTCTTTGTGATGTCTAGGAAAACCGTTTGATTCAGGGACCATTCTCCCTGTTTCAAAGGCACTCTGCTCAAATAATCCGCCCGAACATTGTCTTTTCCTTTTAAATGCAGGGCCGACACATGCAATACCTTGCCTTCAAACATCTCGAACATATTGTATATTTCTGAAAGCAGCGGTATAGACTTTGTCCCGCCTTGATGATTTAAGTATGCTACCGTCGTTCGATTGTCTGAGAGAACTCGAACATGAACCGAGTCCCACAGACCCCGAGACGCCCGGAGAGCCATGCTCACTGCTCTTAGTTCTTTTCTGTTTGACGAGAAGTTTCTTTGCTCTTTTGACCAGGTACCCTGAAAATCTCTTCCTAGAATATGTGCTCCCCAACCCCACGGACTTGCGTCCGTTGTAAGGATTACTGGGCCTGGATACAGCCATGGGACTCTCTGGGACAAATGATGTCTTACTCTCCACCATTCTAACTTCCTCAAAGTGGACGGGGGTATGGTGATCCCTGCTTCTAAGAACCCATTCACTTTTTTCCAGGCTGCTAGAATGTCCATCTGCAGAGGCCTCAGATGTACTTGGGCCCATTCTACCGCTGGTATGCAAGATACCAGTGTCCCCAAAACCGACATGGCTTTTCTTATCGTTAACGAATTTGATTTCAAACAGTCCAGTTGATCCTGAACCCTCTGAATCTTTTCTGGTGGTAGAAAGACTTTCTGAGCCGTCGAGTCCAGAATCAACCCCAAGAACGTCTGCTGGCAGCAAGGACTGAGTCTGGATTTTTCCCTGTTGATTATCCAACCCAGTTTCTGAACTATGCTGCATACTGTCTGCACTGACTCTAGACAAGCTTTGTGAGACTCTGCCACTATCAAAAAATCATCTAGATAAGGAATAATCAGTATATTCTTTATTCTGATAAATGAAGTCATCTCTGCTACAACTTTTGTAAATATGCTGGGTGCCATTGCCAACCCAAAGGGCATTGCTTGAAACTGGAACTGCCTTAGTCGCCCCTCCAGGAAGACTGCAACCCTGAGAAACTGCTGCGAGTCCTGGTGAATCGGTACATGCAGATAGGAGTCTTTCAAATCCAAAACCGGCATGTAACAATTCGGGTATAACAGTGGAATGGTCGATCTTATAGTTTCCATCTTGAATTTTTTCACTTTCAGAAAGCGATTCAGTCTCTTTAGATTTATTATCGTTCTGAAAGTCCCATCCGGCTTTGGGACCAAAAAGAGAGTCGAAAAATAACCCCCTGATTCTTCCCGAGGGGGTACCTGAATTAATACCTTCTTTTTTAATAGTTTTTCTACTTCGTCTGAGATAGGCGAAGGACCTCCCTTCCTGTGTCCTGTATTTGTGATGACCCATTTTTGAGGAGGAAGAGAGGTAAATTCCAATCTGAGGCCGGACCGGATTATATCTAACACCCAAGGACTTGCCACCTCCTCCCAGGCAGACAGGAACAATCAAAGTCTTCCTCCCACCTCTAACCTGGCGTCATAAGTGAGAGGCCTTTTTGTCTGTAGAGGAAGAGCTTCCAAACAAAAAGCCCTTCTTCCCTGGGTATCTGCTTCTCGGGTCCTGATCCCTATCCCAGAACTGTCTCTTCTCTTCCCCCCTACCTGAGGGACGAAAAGTACGCCTGGGACCGGAAGAGGAAAAACTACGGGAACGAAAATTAACAGGAAATCTTTTCTTCCTATCAGCCGCTTTTTCAAGGAGGTTATCCAAGTCTGGGCCAAACAAAAATTTTCCCTGACAAAGAATTCCACAAAGCCTCTGTTTTGAGGTTAAATCACCTCCCCCCCAGTTCTTAAGCCAAATGGCCCTACGGGCAGAATTAGACAGGGCCACAGACTGAGCAGTCAACCTAAGAGCGTCAATAGACGCATCAGATAAAAAATCAGCTGCTTTCTGAAGCGTAGGGAGGGTGGCTAAAATCTGATCCCTAGGGCATCTATCCCTAATCTGCACCTCTAATTGGTCTAACCAGAGGGAAAGGGATCTAGCAGTAACTGTCGCAGCTATATTGGGTCTGAAGGTGAAAGCCGAAGCTTCCCAGGCTCCTTTAAGGAAAGATTCCGCTTTTTTATCTAACGGATCTTTTAGAACCCCTGCGTCCTCGAAAGGGAGAGAGGATCTTCTAAAAACTTTTGAAATGGCCACATCAATTTTTGGGGCTCTATCCCATGAAGAAGAAACCTTCTTCAAATGGGTATTTCCTCTTATAACTCTTAGGTATAAAGACCTTACAATCTGGCTTTTTCCATTCTCTATTAATTAGAGCAGAAATATTCTCATGAACTGGAAAACACCTCTTCTTCCTTTCCTGAAGGCCCCCAAACATGGAATCGCTTACTGATTTATCTACCTTATCTTCTTCCAGGTTCATAGTTGATCTAATAGCTCTAAGTAATCTGTCTGTCTCGTCTGCGGAAAAACATGACCTTCTACTAACTTCTTCTGAGGAGGAGGATCCCTCAGAGGAATTATCCTCTAAGGGAAGATCAGAGGCATCCGAGGAATCTTCCTGAGAACAAGCCTCATCCCTAGGAGGTCTACTCTGCTTGGCAGATTTTAAGGAATTCTTCACTTCAGATCTAATTAAAGTCTTAATATTTTTTAAGAACGATGGTGACTCCTCCGCCACCGTGCGATCAATACATTGTTGGCACATCCTTTTCTCATAGGTAGAAGACAAAGATTTTCCACATAATACACAGACTTTGTTCTTTTACTTTGATGTCACCTTTCTAGGTACCGTCTACTAGAAAAAACAAATATTATACCCATGATAGGATCTGGGAATCTCACCTCCCACTCCATCCAGAATGTCAAGTACCGGAGCTTGAGTCACTGCTTCCCTGTCAGCTGACTCCGATCTCTTTTCTTCTTCCATGATGGTCACAGTTGATTAGCTTTAACCTAGGACCTTAATACAAAAAGTATACACATCTCTGTTTTATCTGCTCACAAGTATATCATAGGAAGAAAAGAGATTTTCCTTCCAGGTCTATCCATAGACATCATCCATAATACCTCTGGAATAACACGGCAGGTAAGGGGACCAGGCAGTGGGAATATGGCACTGCTCCGGCGTGTTCATAGCCACAGTGCACCTTAAATACTGCATATCCGGAAGTACCTTACCGGAAACACCGCTAGTGTTACTCCGCCCCCTATTTTCACCCAGGCGGCCACAGCGGAAGTCGTCCTGCGGGTCACCGCCCCGATCTGCGCTCTCTAATTTCACCCAGGCAGCCAAACAAGAGACGCCTGCGTTTCATCTGCCGGAACCGCGTCATCCCGGAAGTAGGCCTGACTTCACCCAGGCGGCCTAAGCGGAAGTTGACTGCGTTCCACCGACCGGAACTACGTCACCCCGCTACCGGAAGTCGGACACCGCTCCACACCAAGCCGGGATTCGGAAGCCGACTCCACGCCTCCACGCGGCATAGCTCCCCCGGAGCTGCCCACATGTCCACCGTAAGAAGAGAAGAGCCACCTGGAACCCTTCTCTCCTTCAGGTCCTGCCAGCCGACCCCGTCGCGCGATGGACCCAGGTGGAGATACACACAGTCCTCTAGGAAACTCTTAGGAACTCCAGACTGCGGTAAGACCTAAGGAAAAAGAAACTGCAGGTCTCCCACTCCAGGGACAGGAAACCACTGAAGAAGGGAGAGAGGCTCCACCTTTTTATTCTGCAGGTTTCCTGTCCCTGGGGGTGGATCCTATCTCTCTGTGGTGCTGTCGTGGGGGAAGGGAAAAATGTGACTCATCAGAGAAGGCAGCCCTTTGCCAAGCACCTGATGTCTAATTCCAATAATCAAAATAAATAAAAAATAAACCTTTTTCTGCCGATGCAACTTCATTAGCAGAGGTGAAGTGACTATCCGCCTGCTTCGGAGCCCCGTACGCAGTAGGGTTAGCTGAACTGTTTTAGAAACATGTCTGATAGCCCTTTGGTTAATTTTGGTGTTGAGCTGCTGTACTGTAGCGTATTGTTCCACTCTCACGCACCTACGTAGCCCCTCACATTAATGGCATATGGTTCTCCATGGTTTCCATGTCGCTTATTCACAATGGTGCCATTTGTCCACTCATGATACACTATCACCACAGCAGTATGTAAATAAACTTTGCATTTTCACAAACTATCGAAATGCATTCTAGAAATACATCTAGATATCTCTTGAACTCTGAGTTCGCAATCACCACCTCCTCAGACAGGGTCACTAGTCTTATGCCCCTTTCACACGAGCGGGAGACTCGCATGTCTCCAGCAACGCATCTACAGGGCTGGACTCGGCACTGACAGGGATTGCATAGCATTATTTGCGATCCCAGTCAGTGCCGAGTCCAGCCCTGTAGATGTGTTGCGGGAGACATGCGAGTCTCCCGCTCGTATGAAAGGGGCATTATAGTAAACTTCTCTTCTATTTGTGTAGAAACCTTCTTTCCTCTAGTCGTAGTGCATGTCCTCTCGTCACGATCACAGTCCTGCTTATATATACATTATGGGAGAGATCACTGTACTGACCCCTGATATATTTTCATAACTAAATAACCCTAATTTTCATAATCATTCTGGGTGCTGTAGTCCACCCATTCCACTTGTTACTTTAGTTGCCCTCTGCTGAAAACTCTCTAGCTAGGCTAGGTCTCTCTTGTGCACAGGAGTACAGAATTGTACACAATAATCCATGTGCGGTCTGACCAATGATTTGTAAAGTGGCAGAACTATGTTCATATCATGTGCATCTATCTCCTTTTGATGCAACCCATAATTTTATTGGTCTTGACAGGAGCTACCAGATACAGGTTGCCAGAGTTACGTTCATTGTCAAATAAACTTTTCAAGTCCTTTTCCATGCCAGTGTTTTATCATTTAGCATGCGCTGGTGACATGTATTTCCCAACGCCTTTGCATAACCTTACATTATCAGTGTTAAACCTAATTTGCCTCTTTTCTGCCCTAGCCTGTAATCTATTCAGATCTATCTTTCTGTGGCATTATACTGTTATTTTTTGTGTTAATTACGCTACACAGTTTAATATTGGCTAAAAAAATATGTTTTACTGTGCTGCCCTTCTACAAAATCATTAATATATTGAAGAGAATAGGTCGCAATACTGTCTCCTGAGGGAGCCGACTAGAGACGATGACCCAAGTAAAGTATGTAATGTTAATTTCTCCGTTTTTCTCATGCAACATCATCTATAAGTAGACATTCCTTAGAATTTTGGGGGTTTTCTTGTGTGATCCAACAGGTAAGGCTAAATGACTTGATTTTTACTTGCTAGATCTATTAAAGTATGTTAAAAACACTAACTTTATCCAATCCTCCTCATAAAATGTGTCCTAATAATGTGTTATAAGTGTGATTGCAACATTATGTGATGCCGTTTAACCCCTTTAGGACCCTGCCATTTTTCACCTTAAGGACAAGGCCATTTTTTGCAATTCTGACATGTGTCACTTTATGTGGTGATAACTTTAAAACACTTTTACTTATCCAGGCCATTCTGAGATTATTTTCTCATCACATATTGTACTTTATTACAGTGGCAAATTTGAGTCAAAATATTTCCTTTTTATTTCTGAAAAAATACCAAATTTACCACAAATTTCGAAATTTTAGTTCTCTACTTTTAAAATGCATAGCAATATCCCCAAAAATAGTTATTACTTTACATTCTCCATATGTCTACTTCATGTTTGGATCATTTTTAAAATGACATTTTATTTTTTTGGGACGTTAGAAGGCTTAGAAGTTAAAGGGGTTGTCCGGGTTCAGAGAAGAACCCGGACATACCTGCAATTTCACCCAGGCAGCCCGCCTGAAGAGGGCATCGGAGCATCCTATGCTCCGATGCCCTCCTTTGCCCTGCGCTAATTAGCGCAGGGCAAAGGAATTTCGCCGGGTTCCGGTGACGTACCGGTCCCTGCCGGGCAGAGGCTTCCGCCCGGCAGTGAGTCGGGTGACGTCATCGGCGCTGATGGACAGGCTTCAGCGCTGCCCTAGCCAGTAAAACGGCTAGGGCAGCGCTAAAGCCGGCCCATTAAGGCCGGTGACGTCACCGAACTCACTGCCGGGCGGAAGTACCCGCCCGGCAGCGAGTATTTACAAAACAAGAGACCTTGCCCTGCACGATCTAGCGCAGGGCAAGGGGGGGGCATCGGAGCATGAGATGCTCCGATGTCCTCTTCAGGCAGGCTGCCTGGGTGAAATTGCAGGTATGTCCGGGTTCTTCTCTGAACCCGGACAACCCCTTTAATCTTGAAATTTTTCAGTAAATTTCCAAAACCCACTTTTTAAGAACCAGTTCAGGTCCTTCAGTCACTTTATGAGGCTTACATAATAGAAATCATCCAAAATGACCCTATTTTAGAAACTACACCCCTCAAGGTATTCAAAACTTAGTTTACAAATGTTGTTAACCCTTTAGGTGTTCCACAAGAATTAAAGGAAAATGTAGATGAAATTTCAGAATTTCACTTTTTTGGCAGATTTTCCATTTTAAGACATTTTTTTCCCCGGTAACAAAGCAAGGGTTACCCGCCAAAAAAACCTCAATATTTATTACCCTGATTCTGTAGTTTACAGAAACACTGTACGGGCACACGGCAGGACACAGAAGGAAAGGAATGTGATATGGTTTTTAGAGGGCAGATTTCACTGGGAAAATTTTAAGTTGTCATGTCACATTTGATGCACCCCTAGAGTAGAAACACCAAAAAAACTGACCCCATTTTGGAAACTACGGGATAAGGTTGCAGTTTTGTTGGTACACTTTTTGTGAGGCAAGGTAACAAAAAAATAGCTGTTTTGGCACCGTTTTTATTTTTTTTTTACAACGTTCATCTGACAGGTTAGATCATGTGCAATTTTTATTGAGCAGTTCGTTACGGACATGGCGATATCTAATATGTATACTTTTTTATTTATTTAAGTTTTACACAATATTATTTTTGAAGGCAAAAAAAAAAAAAATTCATGTTTTAGTGTCTCCATAGTCTGAGAGCCATACCTTTTTTTTTTGGTCTATTGTCTTAGGTAGGGGCGCATTTTTTGCGGGTTGAAATGATGGTTTGATTGGTACTATTTTGGGGTGCGTATTACTTTTTGATCGCTTTGTATTACACTTTTTGCGATACAACGTGACAAATGGCTTTTTTTGACACTGTTTTTATTTTATTTAACTGTGTTCACCTGAGGGGTTAGCTCATGTGATATTTTTGGAGAACAGGTTGTTATGGACGAGACAAAAAAAGGCTTTTTTTACACCAGTTTTTTTTTTTTTTTTACTGTGTTGATTTAAGGTGTTAGGTCATGTAAGATTTTTATAGAGCAGGTTCTCACAGACATGATACCTAACACGTATATTTTTTCAATTTACTTAAGTTTTACACAATAATGCTTTTGAAACAAAAAAAAAAAAAAATCATGTATCTCCATACTCAGAGCAATACATTTTTTATTTTTTGGGCGATAATCTTACGTAGGGGCTAATTTTTTGCGGGATAAGGTGATAAGATTGATACTATTTTGGGAGGCATACGCCTTTTTGGTCGCTTGGTGTTGGACTTTTAGTGATGTAAGATGACAAAAAATGTTTTAATCACAGTTTTTATTTAATTTTTTTTATGTTCACCGGAGGGGTTAGGTCATGTGATATTTTTATAGAGCCGGTCGTTTCCGATGTAGCGATACCAAATATGTCTGTTTTTCTTTTTTTTTCTATTTTTTCTTTTTTTTTTAATTCTATGTGTTTTATTTTGGGAAAGGGCGTTTTTTATGTGAAACTTTATTTTTTTTACTATGGAAAATACTTTTGTTTTACTTTTTTTTGTCCCACTCTGGGAATTCAACTTCTGGGGGTCTGATCCCCTCTGCAGCCCCTCAGGGGCTAGATCTCACAGGCTTCCGTAGAAGGCAGCCCCAATGCCTATGAAAGGCATCAGGTTGCCACTAAAAACAAACACTTGAAATGCATAAACTATGCATTTCAAGTGTTTTTAGTGGCATTTTTGATGGAATATTTTATAGCACATTTAGAATATGGTTGTATATTTTAATGTACTTAAAATATTAAAATGTTGAAATAACATGAGTGTGAAGGAGGCTTTGAACACATTTAATTGGAAATTCTTACTTTGCAATTTTTTGTTTTTGCTTTCGTTCAAATATCCAAGTATCACTATCAAATCTTCAACAATGCGAAAATACTGGGATCCAGATGAACTGCAGGAGTGTATGGTGACAGCTATCAGCAGTTGCTGCAAGTCACAAGCAAGCAAAATATATTCACTCTTGGAAACACTGAAAGATAGAATTAGAAAAAGTTTAGAGGGCTAATAAAATGGATATACTATATATATATATATATATATATATATATATATATATATATATATATATACACTCTGTACAGACCAAAAGTTTGGACACACCTTTTCATTCAAAGAGTTTTCTGTATTTTCAGGACTATGAAAATTGTAGATTCACACTTAATGCATCAAAACTATGAATTAACACATGTGGAATTATATACTTAACAAAATAGTGTGAAACAACTGAAAATATGTCTTATATTCTAGGTTCTTCAAAGTAGCCACCTGTTACTTTGATTACTGCTTTGCACACTCTTGGCATTCTCTTGATGAGCTTCAAGAGGTAGTCACCTGAAATGATATTCCAACAGTCTTGAAGGAGTTCCCAGAGATGCTTAGCACTTGTTGGCCCTTTTGCCTTCACTCTGCGGTCCAGCTCACTCCAAACCATCTCGATTGGGTTCAGTTCTGGTGACTGTGGAGGCCAGGTCATCTGGCGTAGCACCCCATCACTCTCCTTCTTGAGGAAATAGCCCTTACACAGCCTGGAGGTGTGTTTGGGGTCATTGTCCTGTTGATAAATTAATGATGGTCCAACTAAACGCAATCCGGATGGAATAGCATGCTGCTGCAAGATGCTGTGGTAGCCATGCTGGTACAGTTCAATTTTGAATAAATCCCCGACAGTGTCACCAGTAAAGCACCCCCACACCATTACACCTCCTCCTCCATGCTTCACGGTGGGAACCAGGCATGTAGAGTCCATCCGTTCACCTTTTCTGCGTCGCACAAAGACACGGTGGTTGGAACCAAAGATCTCAAATTTGGACTCATCAGACCAAAGCACAGATTTCCACTGGTCTAATGTCCATTCCTTGTGTTCTTTAGCCCAAACAAGTCTCTTCTGCTTGTTGCCTGTCCTTAGCAGTGGCTTCCTAGCAGCTATTTTACCATGAAGGCCTGCTGCACACAGTCTCCTGTTGTTGTAGAGATGTGTCTGCCGCTAGAACTCTGTGTGGCATTGACCAGGTCTCTAATCTGAGCTGCTGTTAACCTGCGATTTCTGAGGCTGGTGACTCGGATGAACTTATCCTCCGCAGCAGAGGTGACTCTTGGTCTTCCTTTCCTGGGGCAGTCCTCATGTGAGCTAATTTTTTGTAGCACTTGATGGTTTTTGCGACTGCACTTGGGGACACTTTCAAAGTTCCCCAATTTTTCAGACTGACTGACCTTCATTTCTTAAAGTAATGTTGGCCACTTGTTTTTCTTTACTTACCTGCTTTTTTCTTGCCATAATACAAATTCTAACAGTCTATTCAGTAGGACTATCAGCTGTGTATCCACCTGACTTCTTCCCAACACAACTCATGGACCATGAGTTGTGTTGGGAAGAAGTCAGGTGGATACACAGCTGATAGTCCTACTGAATAGACTGTTAGAATTTGTATTATGGCAAGAACCCCAACCCCATTTATAAGGCAAGAAATCCCACTTATTAAACCTGACAGGGCACACCTGTGAAGTGAAAACCATTTCAGGTGACTACCTCTTGAAGCTCAAGAGAATGCCAAGAGTGTGCAAAGCAGTAATCAAAGAAAAAGGTGGCTACTTTGAAGAACCTAGAATATAAGACATTGTCAGTTGTTTCACACTTTTTTGTTAAGTATATAATTCCACGTGTTCATTTTTTGATGCCTTCAGTGTGAATCTGCAATTTTCATAGTCATGAAAATACAGAAAACTCTTTGAATGAGAAGGTGTGTCCAAACTTTTGCTCTGTACTGTATATATATAATCATTACACTCTATAACACTGGAGGAATGGCATCTTCCTACAACAGCATGAACATTTGACTTAAAGTGAAAAAGTTAAAAACAAAAAAAAGGAGAAATTAGGTAGAATCCTAGACGGTAAACATCACACCCTCATCTTGTAAGAGAACATGCAAACAGCCTGCTGATGTTCAATCTCTTTATAAAACAAATGAAAATCAGCGTACAGTGAGTTACTGTATTTTTTGTCCCATAAGACAGTTTTTTTTTTACCCCAAAGTGGTGGGAAAATGTCCCTGCGTCTTATGGGGTGAATAGCACCGGAGGACCAAGCAGCGGTGAAGGCTCTGTACTCACTGCTTCCTGGTCCTCGGCTCGGCTGTGCAGGGCTGCGCACAGCGTGAGGGCGCTCTGTGACCTCACGCTGTGCGCGCCATTTCACAGCACAGCCGGCGGCAGCAGGAGGGCAGAGAGCAGGCGGAGAGGAGCAGCGGAGGTAAGTGGTTTATTTATTTTATGTCATATAATGCTACTTGCACACTTGCGTTTGCAGGATCCGTTTGTGAGATCCGTCCAGGCTCTCACAAATGGATCCATCATGATAATAAAACCGTCTGCATCCGTTCTCAACGAATCCGTTTGTATTATCTTTTACATAGCAAAGACAGATCCGTCTTGAACTCCATTGAAAGTCAATGGCGGATGGATCCGTTTTCTATTGTGTCAGATAAAACGGATCCGTCCCCATTGACTTACATTGTGAGTCATGACGGATCCGTTTGCATCAGTTTCTTCATGTGGACACCAAAACACAGCAAGCAGCATTTTTGTGTCCGCCTCCAAAACGGAATGGAGACTGAACTGAAGAAAAACTGATGCATTGTTAAAGGATCCTTTTCAATTCAGAATGCATTAGGACAAAACTGATCAGTTCAGGACTGTTTGTGAGAGCCTGTGACAGATCTCACAAATGGATCCTGCAAACGCAAGTGTGAAAGTAGCCTAAGGCTGGGGGGCACCATCTGAAGCATGGGGGCTGAAGAAAAGAGGCATGGGGGATAAGACTGGGACTGATGAATAAGGCAAGGGCGCTAATGTGAGACTGGGGGCTGATCAAAAGAGGCATGGGGGCTAATGTGAGACTGGGGGCTGATCAAAAGAGGCATGGGGGCTAATGTGAGACTGGGGGCTGATAAAAAGAGACTGGGGGCTGATATGAGGCTGGGGACTGATTTAACACTGGGGGTCTGATCTGAGGTCTGAATGGGGTTATTTATATTGGGGCTCATATCCGAGGTCTGATTGGGGGTCATTCACTTCCTAAAATGGCCTCTGCTGCTCTTCCTGTGGTGATGTTTGCCCTGTCCTTGAGGCCATCCTGTATTTTCCTCACTTCCCATAAGCCTTTGCTCTCTGAACATGAACTAGCAGGACCAATCACAATGCAGATAATTTCCCAATACCCCAGAGCAGTGTGTATGCTCACATACAGATAACCAGACACAAACCCTGCATTACAAGAAGTCAGTAAGCATTTGTATTAACCTTTTAATAGTCACTTGTCCCTCATTATCTTTCACACTGATGGGGGGGGGGCTGCTTTAGCTGCTCATATATCTGGTTTGGTACCAGCTATAAATATGGGCATTGTATTGTCTTAAAGCTGACATTTCAGGCTTTAAGACTATACCAAAATGACATAAATCTGTTCAGTACAGGGGAAGATATCACTGATAGGAATCGGGATGCTGTGAATGAAGCTGAAAATGAGCGTATAAGCAGATTTTACTCACAATTATTCCCGACTCGATTTCTAACAGTGATTTCTCCTCTGTTGCTTGGACTAGAGCTCTCATTCTGAGAATTAAAGCCTGGACTGGCCTCTTTCAAACAAGACAAGTTGCATGTTGCTAGCTGGTACCATTCAGGAGATATCAGCCTGTAAAGCAGCCCTCCCCCCTCCACTTTCTGCCTCAGCCCAGCACCAGGCTCACAGGGCTAAGCTCCTCCCCCCCTTTTCTGATCTGTCTTTTGTTATGAGATAGAGAAGACATCCTGCACATGGTTACAGCTTGAGAAGGGAGCAGCAGAATAGGAAAGTAGCATGTATCTGTGGGGGTTATTAGCAGGTAAAACAGAGTGATCAAATTTTAAAGCACAAAAGCATTTATACAGCAGGGTGTACTATACCATTAGGGGATAAATAAATGAAACGGCAGTAACACTAAGCTGATAGTGGAGCTTAGCAGGCCGACATGGAGATTAGCACTGTGATGGAGGTCCAAGAAATGCCAAAATTGCCCCTCATCTATAACAATGTCACAATATGCATGTAGGAAATATATACAACAAAATGCTAAATATTGGTGTTCATTGATTCCATATGGTGGTTTCTAAATTTAAAAAATAAAGCTGTTGGGTTGTGAAATAACTTTGCAATTCAAACATTATTCTTATTATTTGCTATTTTTGGTTCTCTGAACGCAGGTAAGATTGGCCATCTTTCTGCTCCTTTATGTAACAATGTTGAGAGATCTTACAATTACATACTTGTAGATGACACTTTCTAGTAGTAGTAAAAATCTTGTTATAAACATTCTAATCAGTTTTTGTGTTCCTTTCTGTCTTTTTTTAAATAAATCATACAGAAATGACATTTTCTAAACTAAAGAAGTTGTCTGACTTCCAAGCTAAAATTAATTAAAACGGTTGTGCAGCAATTTATATTAATATTCTCGTCCACAACCGTGGAATGAACACGGCCGGTATATGTGGTTTGCGGATCCGAAATTCGCGAACCGCAAAACACTTACGGTCATGTGAATACACTCTAACAGTTAGCCATCTGTTAGGCTCCAGAATATCTAACATACATCTACTACTGACAAAGCAGAGATCATGGTTGTTTTTTTTCCCTCAATAATGGGTATGCGTTAATTTGCTTTAGAAAGTACATCATAGTTATCAATAACAATATTTCACTGGCTGATTATAGTTGTGTATGATGGTGGTGCAATTTACTGTGTGGCTCCCCTCAATATCACAGAATTAAAAAAAAAAAAAAAAAATTACCTCATTTCAATACCACATAGGGTTGCTAATGTATTACACAAAGCATATAGCAAACCACTATCAAGCAGCATATCTGCAACTTTTGAGCAGGAATTAATGATTTGAAGCAAAAGGCAGAATGAAGTATGCAACAGGCTGGAATCATGTAAAGAATTCTCAATCAACCCAAGAACCGGAATGATGCACCACTTCTTGAAGGCATTTGCAGCTTTGATTTCATCAACATCAAACCTGTATGGGAAGAAAATTATACAATCTATAATCCATGAAAAAATGTAAAGGGGTTTGCAGAGTTATTTAGACATTTTCCCAGTGTATGCAATTGTGAAGACAAAAGAGGCTATACTCACCAGTTTAATCCTCTGCCACTTCTAGTGTTATATCCATGTCACTGTTTGACATTGGCAATTTTGACATGACTGCTGCAGCCTATCATGGGCCTCAGCGGTCTAGTGTATACTAATAATGCAACTGATTGCTAGCAGCAGTCATATGGGGTATACTGGCATGTCACCACTGCAGCCATGTAAACAAATACCATTGTGGTGGATCAGACCGCAGTGCAGGAGGTACAGAAGCAGGGAGAATAGAGTCTCTATGAGCCCCTATGCTAGAGGCTAATTTGCATATATTAAAAAGTTCTGTTTTCAATGAATAATTATAACAATAATTATGCAAAGAGGTGTCGCCCAAGAAAGAGAACCATCTCACCACCTATTAGAAGTGCCCCTCTTTAAGCAGTGGTGCTTTGACCACTACGCAAACAACGCAATTGTGTCGGGCCCCTGACAGGTGAGTTGGACAGCGCCACATCCTGCCCAGGCAGCATCGTTTGCTCTTATAGCCCTCAGAGGGACATAAAAATACAGAGGGCACTGCTGAGGGAAATACAAATACCGGGGGCAGTACAGAGGGGACATAAAAATACTGGTGGCACTGCTGAGGGACAAAAATACAGGGGGCACTATTGGGGGCAGAGTACTATAAATAATGTGGGAAATGCTGGGGGACATTAATAATTAAACATGAGGCACTACTTGGGGGCAGTACAGAGGGGAGAGCATTATAAATAAAGTAGGAAATGCTGGGGGACATTAATTAAACATGAGGCACTACTTGAGGGCAGTAAAGAACAGCCATTATAAATATAGGGAGGCGCTCTTTGGGGACATTAAACATACTAGGGGCATTATAGTAATACAAAGGGGACTTGCTGGGGGGGACATAATACAGGGGTCACTACTGGGACAGGTCAGAGGGGATAACATTATAAATAAGGGGGTCAGTACTGGGGGACATTATAATACAGGGGGCACTGCAAGAGGGAATAATAACTGCATTAGTACTACTGGAAGTATTTTGGGGGCATTATTATTGGGCACAATAATGAGGGCATTTCACTATTGGAGAACATTACTACTATTGGGAACACTATAGGGGGCACTATTTTTAATAAGGTCAGTCTCAGAGATTACTCTTGGTAGGACTTTTGGGAGCACTTCGAAGACTCTCTGTATGGCACTGTTATTTTGTATTGTATTTAGCAGGGCTGTGGAGTCGGAGTCGGTATAAAATGCACTGACTCCGACTCCCAAAATATATAATAAATTGGTGCATTTAGTTCAGTGCAGTATGTGCTAAATATATTTTCATAAAAAACTGGGCACATGATGAAGTGTCCTAGAAATGTCTGTTCTATTCCTGAACTAAGGATCTAGGCTTTCAGTTGAGATGACTGTGTGCTGCCCTTCATGTAGATGCTCAGAAGTGAAACTCCTCTGCTACAGATCAGAGGAAAAAGGCACTGGGAAGAAATGGCTGTACTAATCTCAGATCTGCTGGACAAAACAGGATTAAAGGGGTTCTCACTAGTTACAAAGATTAGCTTTCAACATAAAAGGACAGTTAAAAGAAGACATTTTCTAAATACAGTGGTCAGTAAATTTTACTTTAGTCATGAACTATAGACAGTTCAGCAGGTCTCTTACTGTACACAGGTTTCTATGGTAACCTGCAGACTAGAAAGACTTATCTGATTGGCTGAGAGCAGGAGTGACCTCAGTAAGCAAAATTTGTTGAGGACTGAGATGGGTGGCTTTGCCTTTAATTGTGTTAGAGATCACAAACTCCTGCTCTGTCAGACTAAGTTAATATATGCTAATAACTGCTGAAGACCCCCCCCACAGCCTGAGGAGACATAGTAAGAGCAAACTGTCTGTCAGCGAATCAATGTGCTGAAAAAACCCCTTTAAGGTAAGTACTTCTTAGTATATCTAAACTTTCAATAAACTGTGCATAAATCACTTGTCCAGTGCATATTCTATATGCTTTATGTTTTAGTTTGCATTTCCTCTGATTTAAAACACCTCGGGCCTTATGTATGAAAACTGTCAAGGTCTAGAATTTTCTTTGTTGCCCATAGAAACCAATCAGAGCTCCTCTCATTTCATATAGTGCTTTGGAGAAATGAAAGGGGAGCTCTGATCGATTGCTATGGGCAACAAAGAAAGTCTTAGACCTAGACAGTTTTCATACATCAGGCCCTTAGTGAGCTGTACCCAGAGAAGCCTGATACTGAAAGTTCAGAGTAAAGATATCGAGTAAAACAAATTACAAACTCTTTTTGTCTTGACACATCTGTACTATTGATTTATGCAAAGTCTGTTTAAAGTTATCACTTAAACATGCTCCATGTTTGAGGGAGTCGGATTGGGAGTCAGAGTCAGGGGAAATTGAGGAGTCGGAGTCGGGGCTTTGGCTCAGGAGCGGGTCACGTGGGACGCCACTGTGAGCTCTGCTGAACAAACGGCATCGGAGGAGAAGAGAAGCGCGTGCAACACTCTGTCAGCGACCTCGTGCTGACAGCCGGACAAACAGAGGCTGAGCACTGACAGAGCTGACAGACATCGCTTCCCACTGAATCTACCAACGATTAAGGAAGGGGTAACATACTAAACAGAAAAAATCTAATATCTTTATTTCTGGAAGGAGTGAATATATACTTATCTGTAGAAGCAGTAATCTTGCATTTTCTCAGAAAATAACACATTTATGCGCACAAATATATGGGAACCAACTAAACGAGAATTAACTTATAAAGAAAATTATAGATATTGTTATAACCTCAGAGACTATTACAAGCATGATTGTTTGGAACTCCTACTATGAACTTAGAATATAAGATATGAACTCAAAATACAAGATATGAACTATTGGCTGCACATTTGGAGGAATATTAATTGCAACAACCTAATTCATTGCTTTTAAAGATACGGACTCCAACCCACATATATATATATACATACATATACTCAGATATTTTTTCTTATATTTTTTATTTTTATTCATTTTTTATTTATTTTTCAGAATAATTACTTTTCTTATCTTCTTTCTTCATTTTGTTCTATTTTATAGTTATACCAGCGCTGGCCAGTTATATCAAATATAAAACATATTTCTTGTTTATATATATTTTTATTTATATTATCTTTAATTTTAATAAGAATAATAAAAACAAGTTTTAATATACAGATATATTCTGTAATTCATTTGAGTTATCCACACATCAGAGATCTGGATTTGTACACACTCGCACAATCTCTTTCAACGAGGTATAGGGTGTGCTCATCCAAACAACAACAATTTATATAAAATATATTGTATGTTTTTTTTACTATTATTATTTTTTGCCTATATACCGGTAAGTTAAATAAACATGTTATAATATATACAGTGGAGGAAATAAGTATTTGATCCCCCACTGACTTTTAAAGTTTTAATACCAAAAAATAAATGAAACGTCTCATAATTTTATGCCAGCTTTATTTTAACAGTGCCACATAGAATATCAAAAGAAAAACTGAGAAAATTACATGAAATGAGAAATAAAAAATAATTTTCATTTCTCTGAGGGAAATAAGTATTTGATCCCCTAGGAAAACATCATTTAATACTTGGTGGCAAAACCCTTGTTGGCAAGCACAGCAGTCAGACGTTTCTTATAGTTTTTTATAAGGTCTGCAAACACTTCAGGAGTAATTTTGGCCCACTCCTCTCTGCAAATCATCTCCATATCCTTAAGGTTTTTAGGCATGCATTTGGAAACGTGAAGCTTCAGCTCTCTCCATAGATTTTCGATGGGATTGAGGTCAGGAGACTGGCTAGGCCATTCCATGACCTTGATATGCTTCTTATGGAGCCACTCCTTTGTTTCCTTGGCTGTATGTTTTGGGTCGTTGTCGTGCTGAAAGACCCATCCACGACCCATTTTCAGTGCCCTGGCGGAGGCAAGGAGGTTGTCACCCAGGATTTTGCGATACATGGCTCCGTTCATCTTCCCGTCAATGCTGTGAAGTTGGCCTGTGCCCTTAGAAGAAAAACACCCCCAGAACATAATACTTCCACCACCATGCTTGACGGTGGGGATGGTATTCTTAGGGTCATATTCTGTATTTTTCTTCCTCCAAACACGTCGAGTTGAGTTGAGGCCAAAGAGCTCAATTTTGGTCTCATCTGACCACAGCACCTTCTCCCAGTCTCTCTCGGAGTCATTAATATGTTCATTGGCAAACTTGAGGCGGGCCTGGACGTGAGCCTTTTTGAGCAGAGGAACCTTGCGTGCACTGCAGGATTTTAAACCATTACGTCTCAGTGTGTTTCCAATGTTTTTTTTGGAGACTGTGGTCCCAGCTGCCTTGAGATCATTACTCAGCTCCTCCCGTGTAGTTCTTGGCTGATTTTTGGCCTTTCTCATGATCAATGACACTCCACGAGCTGATATCTTGCATGGAGCTCCAGACCTGGGTCGATTGACAGTAATGTTGTACTTCTTCCACTTCCGAATAATTGCACCAACAGTTGTCACCTTCTCATCCAGTTTCTTACTTATGGCTTTGTAGCCCATTCCAGCCTTGTGTAGGTCAACAATTTTGTCCCTGACATCTTTAGACAGCTCTTTAGTCTTGCCCATGGTGGAGATGTTGGAGTGTCACTGAGACTGTTGGCAGGTGGCCTTTTATACAGGTGACAATTTGGGACAGGTGTCTCTCATCCAGGTAACGACTTCACTGTCAGTGGTCTGTGGGAGCCAACATTAGTCATGGTTTTACTAGGGGATCAAATACTTATTTCCCTCAAAGAAATGCAAATTATTTTTTATTTCTCATTTCATGTAATTTTCTCAGTTTTTCTTTTAATAGTCTATGTGGCACTGCTAAAATAAAGCTGGCATTAAATTATGAGACGTTTCATTTATTTTTTTTAGTATTAAAACTTTTAAAGTCAGTGGGGGATCAAATACTTATTTCCTCCACTGTATATGTATCCTGTAACTTACTTTAGTTTCTATACAGCAGAGATCTGAACCTGTATACACCTGCACAGTATCTTTTAACCAGATAAAAGGTGTGCTCCTCCAAACAGTAATTTTCATTTAGCAATCTCTCTTGGCCGTGGGTAAGCCTGGATTTGAGCACCCCAAAATTCCACTGATTTCTAGTGATGAGCCACTCATATTTGTTTTTTCTTAGTAATTCTCTGTCCAAGCCTCCAATCTATCCAGATCCATTTGTAGCAGTATATTGTCCTCTTCCATGTTAATTACTTTACACAGTTTAGTGTCATCTGCAAAAATGGTTAAGCGCAAGCCTACTACAAGATCATTGATATAATAAAGAGAATAGGGCCAATAGTGACCCCTGTAGTACCCCACTAGTGAAAGCAACCCAATCTGTGTACCGTTAATAACCACCCTCTGTTTTCCATCACCGAGCCAGTTACTTACCCACATACAGACATTTTATCTCAGGCCAAGCACTGTTCACTTCTGTGGGAGTCTCAAGAACAGCTGG
This sequence comes from Rhinella marina, assembly GCA_900303285.1. Classification (NCBI taxonomy): domain Eukaryota; kingdom Metazoa; phylum Chordata; class Amphibia; order Anura; family Bufonidae; genus Rhinella; species Rhinella marina. Next base: position 141,509 of record ONZH01005350.1, on the reverse strand, counting down.
AAAGTTTTCATGATGGGAGTTGTAGTTTCACAGCACCTGGAGTGCCAGAGGTTGCTAATCCCTGATATAGAGTCTTTATGTACCCGAAATAAGGGACTGGCTATGACATTACGTAAATCTCTTAGGGTACAGGAGTGTATGCCATCTGGTCCCGGCAATATGTTTATTTGAATCTTTTAAGATACTTCTTCCTGGGTCAGACAGGGCACTTTTAACAGGGAATTTACTTTTACATTCTTCATTTCATCTAACAGTTTCACTTTCCTCAGTGAATACAGTGGAAAAAAAATAGTTTGTTATCTCCTCATTGCTATCTGTAACTCCCCTGTCATCATTCTGTAAAGTGCCGACACTTTCAGATTTATCCTTTTTATCATTTATATAACTGAAGAACATTTTAGGGTTAGTTTTAATATCTTTAGCAACAAGTATCTCTGTCTCTAGTTTGGCTGCTTGTATTTGTCTTTTATACAGATGTGTCCACACTTAAAAAAGAACTCCCGCAAATTTTTTTATTCTCTGACCTGTTAGAAAGGTGCATGATATAATCTGTAGTTATTGTCATTTTCTTATCAGTTTCTGTGAGCAAAAACCTCTTTTCTTATTGTAGCTGGGTCATGTGACCAACTCCCTGACCTCCAACTGACCCAGGACAAAAAGCCAGTAACTACTCTATTCATTCCTATGGGAGCCTCACTTTCAGTCTCATAGGAATACATAGAGAATTAGACTTCCTGTCCACACATAAGGTGCTATGTGAGTTGGTGGGTCTAATTGCTGTTCACATGACACAGATAAGAATCTTTAGGGTGATATAGGTCAAAAATTCAGACAGTGGTAATAAAATGACATTCACTACAGATTATATCAAGTACATTTCTAACAGGACATGGAATAAAATTTTTGTCGGGAGTTCTTCTTTAACTTATCACATATCTCAACATGTCCTGAGATGTGCGTCACGAAATGACGTTATCTAAATTGGATAAATTGCAATACAACACTAAGACACCAGGTGGCGCATTGTGTTACTAGCTAATACCTAAACTTAATTACAGCTGTGAAATTTGACCAGGTTGCCTGTGTACCTAATCCTAACATGTATGATACTGTCTGCTGAGCCAATGTATGTAATTCTATCATGTGTGATACTGTCTGCTGAGCTGTGTATCTAACCCTATCATATGAGAGACAGAGAGTTACATAGTGGAAAGAGCAGGGTCCTCCCAGCAGCACAGAGGATTTCAGGAGACGAGTTTCCTGATCTTGTGGAGGTCACAGGGTGAGAGTTACATAGTGGAAAGAACAGGGTCCTCCCAGCAGCACAGAGGATTTTAGGAGAGGAGTGTGCTGATCTTGTGAAGGCCACAGACAGAGTTACATAGTGGAAAGAGCAGGGTCCTTCCAGCAGCACAGAGGATTTCAGGAGATGAGTGTGCTGATCTTCTGGAGATCATAGGGTGATTGTTACATAGTGGAAAGAGCAAGGTCCTCCCAGCAGCACAGAGAATTTAAGGAGAGGAGTGTGCTGATCTTGTGGAGGTCAAAGGATGACGGGGCTCATGCGCACGTGGCCACATTGCGACTCACGTGCAGCGGGTCCACAATACACGGGCACTGGCCATGTGCACCCCTCATCACGAATCATGGGTCCACAATCCCTGCGATGCAGTGTGGTGCGAAACACAGGAACGAATCAGAAGGCCACGAAAGCACTATGGAGTGCTTCCATGGTGTTTGTCTGTTCCTCCGCACCGCAAAAAAATAGAACATGGATCACAGACCCATTCAAGTTGAAAGGGTCTTGATCCTTTCCGCCTGCTGCACAGATGTTGCTCGTGCTTTGGGGACTGCAAATTGTGGTCCCCAATGCATGGAACAGCCGCACAACTGCCGTGTGCAAGAACCCTTACATAGTGGAAGAATCAAGGTCCTCCCAGCAGCACGGAGTATTTTGGGAAAGGAGTGTGCTGATCTTGTGGAGGTCAGAGTCTGAGAGTTAGTGAGATGCTCAGAGTCCCAGCACAGCACATAGCAGTGTATATAATCCTACCTTGTGTGATACTGTCTATGAAGCTATTGTATGTATTTGTATAGAGTGTGATACAGATACAGAGATAAGGAGCTCTCCTTTGTGTACATACAGTCCTGCAGCCACTCCTGAGAAGAGAGGTGGGGGAGGTGCTGCTGTATTTTAGTCCCCATTACCCTTTTTAACAGAGGAGAGTTTTCTGTCCAGATGTGATGTGTGTAGTAAGTAATATTTATTTCTATAGCGCCACCATATTCCTCAGTACTTTACAATTCCGAGGGTTCATGTACAAAACAAAAGATATCACAAAGTTACCAGCTGATATAAAACTGAACCACTAGGAGTGAGGCCCCTGCTCGCAAGAGCTTACAATCTATGAGCGAGTAGGGGTGACACAAACAATGTGTGAATGCGTCACCACCAGACTGACTCCTGACCATTCTTTCCAATGTTATGTATTCATCAGTGTCACTTATCTCTGCGTTCAGGAAAATCGCAGCATTGTCTATATTGTGCGTGTTTCCTGCAGCTCTCGCCCCATAGAAGTGAGTGGGGCTTGCAAGAAAAATGGATGGCATCTGGATACGCATACATATCTAATCCTAATTCACACATACGTGGATTTTCACAGACCACGGTCTGTGAAAACTGTCCGCTCGCAGCATATAGACAATGCTGCTAGCTTCCTGAACGCAGAGATGACAAGTGACGCTGATGAACACATAACATTGAAAACAATGGTCAGGAGTCAGTCTGGAGGTGACACATTAACGCATTTTTTGTGTCACCGCTACTTCCTTATAGATTGTAAGCTCTTGCGAACAGGGGCCTCACTCCTATTGGTTCAGTTGTATATCAGCTGGTATCTTTGTGATATCTTTTGTTTTGTACAAGAACCCTCGGAATTGTAAAGTGCTGAGGAATATGGTGGCGCTATATAGAAATAATAATAATAATAATAATAATTACTACACACATCACATCTGGACGAAAACTCTGTTAAAAAGGGTGATGGGGACTAAAATACAGCAGCACCTCCCCCACCTCTCTTATCTCAGCAGTGTACTTCACAAAAGAAAGCTCCTTATCTCTGTATCACACTCTATACAAATACATACAATAGCTTCATAGACAGTATCACACAAGGTAGGATTAGATACACAGCTCAGCACACATCTCCTGAAAACCTCTGTGCTGCCGAGACACTGAGCATCCCACTAACTCTCATCCTGTGAACTCTGCAAGATCAGCACTCTCCTCTCCTGAAATCCTCTGTGCTGACGGCAGTTCTGCGACCGTTCCGTGTATTGGGCATGGCAATTTGATATCCCCAATGCACAAGAAACATCCATGAGATGGGCGGGATGGATCAAGACCATTTCAACTTGAATGGGTCCATGATCCGTCCACACCTCAAAAAAATAGAACATGTTCTATTTTTTAATTTATTTATTTATTTTTTTTGTGGTGAGGAGGAACAGACAGAAACACGGAAGCACTCTGTAGTGCTTCCATAGCCTTTCGATCCGTAGCTCCGTTCCACACCGCACTGCATCTCTGGAATTGCGGACCCATTCAAGTGAAAGAGTCCCAGATCTGTGGTGCAGGATACACATGGCCAATCCGTGCCTCCATTCCGCACCGCATCTCCGGCATTGCGGACCCATTCAAGTGCCGCATGCGGGCCTCAAGATGGCCACGGCCGGGCAACGGCCGTGTGCATAAGCCCAAACTCTCATCCTGTTACCTCCACAAAATCAACACACTCCTCTGCTGAAATCCTCTGTGCTGTTGGGGAACTGCTCCTTCCTCTGTGTAACTCTTAAGGCTCATGCACACGGCCGTTGCTGGCAGTAATGCGGTCCACAATAGACGGGCACCGGCCGTGTGCAGCACGCATCACGGATCGTGGACCCATTGACTTCAATTGTTTCGCAATTCCAGAGATGCCGGACAGAGGCTGTGCCTTCGTACCACAAAAAAGTAGTGCATGCACTACTTTTTTGTGGTGCGGATCGCAGATCCTATTCAAGTGAATAGGTCCGGAATCAGAATGCGGCGGCCCCACGGTCAGTGCCCATGGGTTGTGGACCGCAAATTGCAGTCCACAGCACGGGCACTGACCGCACACATTCGTGTGAATGAGCCGTTACCCTGCAACCTCCACAAGATCAGCACCCTCCTCTCCTGAAATCCTCAGAATTAGATGCAGCAGCTCAGCAAACATTATCACACATGGCACTATTAGATACACAGTTTAGCAGCTCTGCAGACAGCATCATACAGGATAGGATTAGATACACAGCTCACTAGATAGTATCTCACATGATAGGATTAGATAAACCACTCAGCAGACAATATCACACAGGATAGGATTAGATACACAGATCAGCAGACAGTATCACACAAGATAGGATTAGATACACAGCTCAGCAGACAGTATCACAAAGGATGTTTGAATTTTGGATTTAGTGTTCCTTTTTTCTCATGTGTGACTTTCACACACTTAATATTCTCAATAGATCTCACCAAATTTAGCTGGGTCTGTCGATAAATATCTCCTATGTGAGGCCAGCTGCTTTAAACAAAAGCAATAAGGGGCAATAAGCTAAATGTGGAGCACTCACCGCCCAGTGGTTGTGACATGTATTACATTTATTTAGAGTTTAGTTACAATCTCGCGATATCATGTTGTTTTGCTGTCAGGACAAAACTGACACCTCTGAGTTTGGAGATAAGTTAAGAGTGGACGCATCTGTATATCCTAATTTTTTTTTTTAAAAAAAGCTTCTTCGCTACCCTCCTGGTTTAGTGATTTAACCCCTTTTACCCCGGAGGTTTTTTTAGTTATGCATTTTCGTTTTGCGCTCCCTAACTTCAAACTGCTATAACTTTTATTTTTCTGTTAACATAGCTGTATGAGGGCTTGTTTTTTGCGGGACAAGTTGTACTTTCCAACGCCACCATTTAATGATGCATATGGTGTAGTGGGAAGCGGGAAAAAAATTCCAAATCGGGTGAAATTGCAAAAAAACGCCATTCCGCTACAGTTCTACGGGTTTCTTATTTACAACGTTTGATGTTCATTAAAACTGACCAGTTACTTTCATTCTACTGGTCAGTACGAATCCGGTGATACCTAATATGTATAGTTTTTCCTGCGTTTTGATAGTGACAAAATAATTATAAAGTTGGCCTTTTTTTTTTTTTTTTGGTTGTCATATCTTGACCCCTATAACTTTTTGGTATTTATGTGTACGGAGCTGTATGGGGGGGGGGGTCATTTTTTGCGGGGCGATCTGAAGTTTTTATTGATACCATTCTGGGTGGTGTATGACTTTTTGATCACTTTTTATTTAATTTTTTTTAGAAAAAAACCCACAAAAACCGGAGAATCGCCATTTGGACGCTTTTTTCCGCCACACAATTCGCCGTATTGGAATTTTTTTTTATATTTTAAAAGTACGGGCGTTTTCGGTCACGGTGATACCCATGATGTCGTTATTTAGGTATTTATTTTTTCATTATACGGAAAGGGGGGTGATTTGAACTTTTATATATTTTTTATTTTTTATATATTTTTTAACTTTTTTTATTTTTTTGTGATTATTTTAAAGCTCAAATATGAGCTAATATATTGTGGTTTGTTTTTTTTCTTTATGAGCAATCAGGGATTTACTAGATGGAGTTACATACAAAAATTGCTCATTTCTTGTCCTGTCCTGCCATCTAGTGGCCAGAATAAGAATTGCAGTTTGAAAACTAATCCTCACCAGCGAGGATTACAGTTTTCATATGGTGTACAGACACCCCGATTGGCCACCTATGCTTCCAGGTTCAGATGCATCCTGATGTCGTGATCACGGCATCAGAAGGACCAGGAAGACGCCGCCGATGGCGGTAAGTAGCGGCAAGTCTCTGCTGTTAGAAACAGCAGAGACTTGCTGGTCATGACGCCCGCCGCACCTGCGAGCGGGCGTCATGTCCCCGCACCGCACCAGCGCCGTACATGTACGGCGCTGGTCGGGAAAGGGTTAAAGAGGACCTTTCACCACTCCTGACATGTCTTTTTTAATAGCTTCATGAATTCCCCATGTAACAATAATTCTGGAGCGTCTCTAGGTTGTGCTATTCCTTTATTATTTTCACTATAAGTTATGAATGAATTGCTACTAGACTTCAGTACAGAAGGGAGGGTAACCAGTTGGGGCTGTGTACCTGCACAGACTGACTATCCAATCAGTGCTGCCATTTTCAGACTGTGCAGGGACACCCCCCAACTGGTTACTTACCCTCTGTACCCTTACTGAAGGCTAATAGCAATTCATAACTTCTAGAAGAATTAATAAAGTAATGGTACAACATAAAACCATAAGAATAGATGCTCCAGAATTGTTAGTATGTTGGGAATGCATGTAGCTATTAAAATAGGCATGTCAGGAATGGTGAAAGGTCCTCTTTAAACTATTTATTTTTGTCATTTACAATTCTATTTATCCAAATTGGTTTCTTCTTGTTCATTACCCTTTTATTCCCATAAGGTATGTACCTCTCACAATTAGTGATGCTTTTAAAAACATCCCATTTTGTGGCTGTAATTTTATTTATATTTTACTTTGGTATTGTTGTGCCTGCCTGAAGAAACACTCTTTTGAATGACAATTGGAAGGTTATTATTTTATGGTCACTATTTCCCACGTGTCTCCAAACCTGCACATCTGTTTTGTCTGGTCTATTGGTTAGTCCAGTATGGCCGTGCCTCTAGTCTGGACCTCAACCAGTTGGGAAAGGTAATTAATTGTTTTTGGCTATTGCCAAGAACCTGTTTCCTTTATGAGATCTACAGGTTTCAGTTAACCATTCTTTATCTAGGTAGTATAAGTCCCCCTAATAACGACTTCATGATTTGCCGCCTTATCTTTCTCGTTTAGTAGCAGATTTTCTGTGGACTCTGGTATATTAGGTGGTTTACAATAAACTCCAATTAGTATTTTATTATTGTTGTCAGAGCCTGAAACAAGGCATAAATGTTATAAACTTTAGCACCACCTGCATGATCCAGCATCTAACCGTAATGCACGAGCTGCAGTGGAGTAGACACCTCAAGAACCACAAAAAATCAGAGGCTCCCCCTGTGGTCTTGGCATCTTCCTCCCCCTCTGGGGCAACAGTGGTACCTACCTCCCCGCAAACAGAGGATGTGGCAGCCACACTACCAGCTGTCACGGACATACCGAGACACAAGGACATCTCAGCGACAGTGAGTGGCAGGAGATCTTTAAAAATGGCAACACGTGGCTTGATTTGACATGTTTACCTTGTGGATCAATAAGCCTCTGTGTTGTTTCTGGTACTGGTCACACCCTTAGCTTTCAGGTGTTGCTATTGGGGTCATTTAACTTTCTCTAGTTATAGTTGTTTCTCCAACTATGCTGTGCGGTTTATAACTTCAGTTGGAGCTGTGGATAGCTGGTATTTGGATCTCGGCAGAGTTCCTTGTGCTTTAGCTTCTTGGAAGTTAAGTGTTCCCTTTCCCTTTTATTTCTTATTTTGCTTTTTCTGTTTGTTGCATTTCCTTGTTGTTTTGTATCAGGCCTTAGTTTTACTCCTGTTCATCCTTCCTTTGGAGGAAGGGGCTGTCTCATTCCTGTTATTAGTACCAGGGTCCTTTAGAGTGAGATAGGACTTTAGGTATTCCTTTGTATGAACTCACCTACCTTTGGGGTCCATTCATACTGGTAGTCAGTCAAGGCTTTGGTTAGGGTTTTCTCTAAGTGGTGTCCATTTTCCTTCCCTAGTTTTTAGGCCTTATTTCCTTTTTCTTTCTATCCTATATTCAGTGTGGGCTTTCCCTCTCACACCAAAGCGTGACATTGTAAACCGCCATAAGAGTCATTTTTTTTCTTTTATTTTGTTTGAGTGCAGCCATATAACAGTTGCAAGGGCTGTCTTTAGAAGTAGCCGACCTCCACACAACTGTCTCACAGATTTAGAGACCACAGGATGTTGGTCCTGGTGGTGGAGACCAGGTCTTTCTGGAGCCTAAAGTTGCCCTCCCAGATTCTCTGCAGAACGTGATAATTTCATTTTGTTTAGGTAGCCGTGCAAACTGTATTTTAGGCTATGTCCACACTCATCTGGGGATGAGAAACAGCGAGTCTGTGTGGTCATTTCATTGCTTAAGAGGGATGCACAGTATTGGGCTTTTTCTATGCCGACCGGAGTCGCTCTGGTCATTGGATGTATTTATCGAAGCTTTGGGTCTTATCTATGATGCTCCAAGCTGAGTTGCCTTCATCAGGGAGATCGCTCTGCTAAGATTTATTGCTCTGAGTTAAGCAGGTGGGCTAGGGATACTGAGTGGAACGATCCAGCTCTCGGTAGTCAGTTTTGTTAGGGGTTATCTGGGAGGCTGAAGGACGTCTCCGATGTCTCTGGAGGCTGCTATGTCTCTTGCCATACGCATTGATAGCTGCCTGAGAGAGAGATCTAGGGGCCCCTACTCTCAGGATGTACTATCAGATGATGTATCATCCTCCTCTGACACTTTGGGTGAAGATACTCCTGAGTTTAAGTCTGGGGACGAACCCATGCAGTTAGGGGGAGCAGCTCCTGGATCCGCTTTTAAAGGTACTGGTCGTAAGAAGGGAGTGTGTTTTCTCTGTGGTCCGGAGGGACATTTTATCATAGTATGTCCATACATTCAGCGTCAAGAAAAAAAAAAAGGGACATTTAATTCCCATCTGACTCTTGAAGGGGCGAGAGGAGAGTCAGAAAATGTGCATTTGTCTTCGACTGCTAGTACCCGATTTCTCCTGACTGCTGAGGTGGCGTTAAACTCAAAAACTGAGGGGATTGAGATGTTTATTGACAGCAGGGTAAGGGTGAAACTGATTGATGCTCAATTCGTCCATATGCAGGGGTTGTCACTAAGTGCATTGGAGAAAAATTTCCATTTTTGCTATTGATTCTGGTTGGAGGGTCTTCCTGCTCCAGTGGTTCTGGGTTTGCCGTGGTAATCCAACCATTGATTGGCAAGCTAGACAGATTCTGGATTGAGGTGATTATTGCGTTGACAATTTTTTGTTCTAACTACTAAGTCATTGGCTTCTTTTATATCTGATTTTGACAACGTATTTTCTGAGAGTGGATACCAGGATTTACCTCCTCATAGGGAATACGATTGTCCTATCAACCTTATTCCCGGAGCCAAGTTACCCAAATCTAGGTTGTATAACCTTTCTGGACCTGAAAGAATGGAAATGAGAAAGTATATTGCCGAGAGTTTCGCTAAAGGACACATAAGACCTTCCAAATTTGCAGTGGCAGCAGGTTTTTTTTTTTTGTTAAAAAAAATAAAAATAAAGACAGAGGTCTTCAGCCGTGTATGGATTTCCGTGAACTCAATCAGATTACTGTCCGTGATCCTTACCCCCTTCCTTTGATTCCTGATTTGTTTAACCAGATTGTTGGTGCCAAACTGTTCTCCAAGTTGGATTTGAGGGGGGCATATAATCTGGTCAGGATCAAGGAAGGGGACGAATGGAAGATGGCTTTCAGTACGCCTGAGGCTAACTTTGAAAATCTGGCCATGGCTTTTGGGTTGACCAATGCTCCTGCGGTTTTCCAGCATTTTGTGAATAACATTTTTATCACCTGGTAGGGAGGTTTGTAGTCATGTATTTAGACAAAAATTAATTTATTCTCCAAACATGGAGATGCATCAGAATCATATTAGGCTACTTTCACACTTGCGTTTGCAGGATCCGTTTGAGAGATCCGTCCAGGCTCTCACAAACGGATCCGTCATGATAATAAAACAGTCTGCATCCGTTCTGAATGGATCAGTTTATATTATCTTTTACATAGCAAAGACGGATCCGTCTTGAACTCCATTGAAAGCCAATGGAGGACGGATCAGTTTTCTATTGTATCAGACAAAACGGATCCATCTCCATTGACTTACATTGTGAGTCATGACGGATCCTTTTGAATCAGTTTCTTCATGCGGACACCAAAAAGCAGCAAGCAGCGTTTTAGTGTCCGCCTCCAAAACGGAATGGAGACTGAACTGAAGGAAACTGAAGCAAAACTGATGCATTCTGAACGGATCCTTTTCCATTCAGAATGCATTAGGATAAAACTAATCAGTTCAGGACCGTTTGTGAGAGCCTGTGACAAAAGTATCCTGCAAACGCAACTGTGAAAGGTGCCTTAGACAGGTGTTGCAGATCCTAAGGGAGAATAAATTGTATGCAAAATTAGAGAAGTGTGTTTTTGCTATTCACGGGGTACAAATTTTTGGGATACCTATTGTCATCTTTGGGTTTTTGCATGGATCCAGTGAAAGTCTGTGCTGTATTGGACTGGGATGGACCCAAAAATCTGAAGGCTCTTATGCGGTTTTTGGGGTTCACCAATTACCAAAAATGTATTCAGAACTATTCGACAGTGGTGAAACCCTTAACTGACATGACTAATAAGGGGACTGATGGCTCAGTGTTATCCAATTCGGTGTTGTGAACCTTTTCTGCTGTTAAGGAGTGCTTCACTTCTGCCCCTATATTGGTGCAGCCAGATGTAACCTTTCATTGTGGAAGTGGACGCATCCGAGGTGGGAGTAGGAGCAGTTTTATCGCAGGGCCCGTCAGCGGGTAAATGGTGTCCATGTGACTTTCTCTAAAAAAAAAAAAAAAAAAAAAAAAAAAAAACAACCTCTCTTCCGCATTGAGAAATTACTGGCTATTAAGTTGGCTTTCTAGGAAAGGCGTCATTGGTTGCAAGGGGCGATTCATCCGATCACAAAAACCTGGCTACCTGGAGTCGGCTAAATGACTTTGTTTTTCACCAAATTCAACTTCATGGTCACTTATTGTCCTGGGGTTAAGAACGTCAAGGCAGATGCTTTGTCACATAGTTTTCCTGGAGGTGGTGATTTTGAAAATACGAGTCGTATTCTGTCAGAAGGGGTGGTGATATCCACTTTATATCCTGACCTAGAGTAGATGGTGTTAGAAGCCCAGGGAGATAGACCGGATTCTTGCCCCTCTGGGAAATTGTTTGTGACATCGGAATTGCGTCACAAGTTGTTTGAGGAACATCACTGTACAGTTGTTATGGGACAACCTAGGAGCAGATCCACTGCTGACCTCATATTTCGTAGATTCTCGTGGCCGGGGTTGCTTAAAGGGGTTATCCCACGAATAATGTAAAAATGAAAATCAGACATCATATAGTACACGGCAACCTCTTTCTAACAAAGCTAGAACCAGCCCTGTACCTCACATGGATCCAGAGATCTCCACATTCATTGCTCTGCTAGATGTATATCAAGCTGACAGCTCAGGGGGAGTGTCTTTTCTGCTGGAGCTCTGGAGGTGTGTCTCAGCTCACCCTATCGCAGCTCAGGAGGCAGTTGAAAGTTGAAACTGAGCATGTGCGGCCTTCTCAGTGAATAGGTCAAAGAAATAAGAAATTAAATGGTCCTATACAAATACATTTTATTGATTAACTCAGTAGCTATACAAAAATTTTAATTACATGCAATTACAAAAGTATTCAGATCCAGGTGCTGGTTTGAAAACTGTAGACTATTTTTCGTGGGACAACCCCTTTAAGTGTGTTGAGGACTATGTGTCAGCCTGTGTATGTCTGTGCACGCGCTAAGGCGACACATACTTGGTCTTTGATTCCTACTTACGTTGCCCATTCCGTCCAGAATGTGGACTCATTTATCTATGGATTTTATCACTGATCCACCTAACTCGTCAAAAAAGACAGTTTATATTGGTAGATATTGGTGCTGGTTGTTCGTGTCAGTAAAATGGTGCACTTTGCAGCGTTGTCTGCTCTACTTAAAGAGGACCTTTCACCGTTCTGGACATTCCTGTTTTAACATATTCATGCATTCCCCACGTACTAACAATTCTGTAGCATCTATTCTTATGGCTCTATGATGTGCCATTCCTTTATTATTTGCACTAGAAGTTATATGTGAGTTGCTATTTGCCTTCAGTAAAGGAACAGAGGGAAGGTAACAAGTTGGGGGTGTGTACCTGCACAGACTGAACATGGCAGCACTGATTGGATAGAGTGAGTCTGTGCAGGTGCACACCCCAAACTGGTTACCTCCCCTCTGTACCCTTACTGCAGACTGCTAGCAATTCGTTCATAACTTCTAGTGCAAATAATAAAGGAATGGCACAACATACAGACATAAGAATAGATGTACCAGAATTGTTAGTATGTGGGGAATGCATGAAGCTATTAAAACAGGCATGTCAGGAGTGGTGAAAGGTCCTCTTTAATGCTAATACACTTGCATGAGTGTTTGTTGACAACATTGTGAAACTCCATGGCATTCCCTCTGACGTGGTTTCAGATCGTAGGACTCAGTTTGTATCCAGATTCTGGAAGGCGTTCTGCACTAGACTGGGGGTACAACTGTCTTTTTCTTTGGCTTTTTATCCTCAGTCAAACGGACAGACGGAGCACACTAATCAGAGCCTGGAGACTTGCTTAAGATGTTTTGTCTCTGAGAAGCAGGAAGAGTGGTCCCCTTTTTTTCTTTGGCAGAGTTTGTTGTTAATAAGAGTAGACAGGAGTCCACTGGTAAGTTGCCTTTTTTGGGGGCATATGGGTTTCATCCGCAGTTTTGGCACATTTCCTGGTTCAGATACTTCTGGTATTCCTGAGGAGGAATGTTTTTCATCATCATCTATATGGTGGAAAATTAAAAATAGCTTGATGAATATGGCCAACAAGTATAAACGTGTGGCTGACAGGAAACATATGAAGGGTCCAGACCTAAGAGTGGGTGATTTGGCGTGGCTGTCCACAAGAAACTAAGTTGAAAGTACCTTCTTGGAAGTTGGGTCAAAGGTTTATTGGTCCATAAAAGATCACTGCCATTATTAATTCTGTAGCTTTTCGCCTTGAACTTCCTCAGGTTCTGAAAATACATAATATGTTTCATAAATCTTTGTTGAAGAGATATGTTTGAACTACTGCTGTCATGGTGGACAGTAGTTTGGAATTCCAGATCTCTAAAATAATTGACTCTCGAGCTTTCCGTAGATCTCTTATCACCCGGATAAGGTCGGTCCTAGGTGCCCAAAGGTCACTCGTAGAAGCAGGAGGGGGGGGCAGGTTACTGTCACGGACATACAAAGACACAAGGATGTTGCAGGAGATCTTTAAGACTGGCAACACGTGGTTTGATTTGACATGTTTACCTTGTGGATCAATAGGCCTCTGTGTTGTTTCTGCTATCTGGTACTAGTCACACCCTTAGCTTCCAGGTGTTGCTATTGGGGTCATTTAACTTTCCCTATTTATAGTTGTTTCTCCCACTAAGCTGTGCGGTTTATAGCTTCAGTTGGAACTGTGGATAGCTGGTATTTGGATCTCGGAAGAGTTCCATGTGCTTTAGCTTCTTGGAAGTTAAGTGTTACCTTTCCCTTTTATTTCTTATTTTGTTTTTTCTGTTTGTTGCATTTCCTTGTCCTTTTGTATCAGGCCTTAGTGAGACTCCTGTTCATCCTTCCTTTGAAGGAACGGGCTGTCTCGTTCCTGTTATTAGTACCAGGGTCCTTTAGAGTGAGATAGGACTTTAGGTATTCCTGTGTAAGAACTCACCTATCTTTGGGGTCTGTTCATACTGGTAGTCAGTCAGGGCTTTGGTTAGGGTTTTCTCTAGGTGGTGTCCATTTTCCATCCCTAGTTTTTAGGCCTTATTTTTTTTTAGGCCTCCTATATTCGGTGTGGGGTTTCCCTCTCACACCAAAGCGTGACACCAGCACCGTCACCGAGCATCTCCACACTTTCCCGTGGAAGCATTAAGCTGTTCATCCCCCAAACACTGTAGAGAAAAAGGAAATGCCCCCTTACCCACTCACGAGCCCTGGACCTTTATGTCAGCATTTCAAAATTGCTGGCTTTTGAAATGCTGCCATTCCGTCTAGTGGAGACTGACAGTTGTCATGTTGTCAAAAATGTCATGATGGCAGCTGTCCCACAGTACATGGTTCCCAGCCGCTACTACTTTTCAGACTGGCTATCCCTGCCCTGCTTGAACAATTGGTGGAAAAAAAATCAGTTTTGCACTGCGCAACGTCTTCAGTGGCAAGGTCTACATAACCACCGACATTTGGACCAGTAAGGGGTAAATGTACTGGCGTCTGGGCCTCAGACAGTCAATGCATGTCCTACTGCCACCAAAGATTGCTGGACATTTCTCTGTGCCTCCTGTAGCCTCGTCCTCCTACTCCGGTTCGTCCTTTACTGCCACCTCATCAGGTCAGTGAAAGACCTGCACCACCAACATCGGTTTTCCTGGGGGAAAACGACAGCAGGCTGTTCTGAAACTCATGTGTTTGGGGGAAAGACCCAACACTGCAGGAGCTGTGGGCGGGCATGGAACAACAGACCGATGAGTGGTTGGTGCCGCTGAGCCTTAAGTCTGGCACCAAGTGACCGCCTCATACGCGACATGTCCACAAGGTGGACCTCCACCTTTCACATGCTAGAGAGACTGCATGAGCAGCAGCAGAGTATAGTGGAGTTTCAGCTGCAGCACGCATGGGTAAGTCCCTCTGCAGCACAGCACCATTTCACCAGCGAGCGGGCCTCCATGCAGGACTTGTGTGCAGTGTTGCGCTTTCTGAGACTAGGAGTGGCCAGTAACGGAGCAGTGGCAGACCGTGGCCAGGTGAGTGGGGGGTTTTATGTTCAAGGGAATATAGGAGGGCTCCAGATTGAATGGAGTGGATAATATCTGTGATTTATTTAAACCAGCTAAAGACCCAGAGGAATGTGGCTAATGGCACCAAATCTCTTTACTTAGCATTGATTTTGGCCAATAGACAACTATTTTGGAGGGCAGGGAAAGTTGCACGGAGACGCAGAATCATATCTTCTATGAGAGTACTCAGGAAATGAATAAATGCAAGGTTTAATGACTTAAAGGGGTTCTCCGGGATTTAAAAAAATGAAACCACTTAAATATTACTTTATTATAAATATATTCTCAAATATCATTATTTATAATGGCTAGCAATCATCAAGGGAAACAAAATGGTCGCTGTCCCATTAGTTCACACAAAACCTGTCCTGATCACACATGAGGACAAGTTACTTTACTCTCTGCTCTACTTGTTAGGTATTATCATCCTGAATACAGATTAGAACTTTAGCTGAATCTCTGGGGAATTTAGTTTATGAGGAGACATGAAATACAGACAGGGCAGACTGTGGTAATGTGGGGCAGTGGTAATGGAGACTGTAAACAAGTGATGTTGCTCATTAGCCGCACCTCAACCTCCTCTCACGTCTCCTCATCATCTCCATTCCCACAGAGATTCACCTATATTCAGGATCATGATTCCTGACAAGCATAGCAGAGAGGATGAGGCAGCTCAGTGTGTTGTGATGCCACTTGTCCTGCTGTGTGACTAGGGCAGGTTTTGTGTGTACTGATAGGACGGAGGCCATTTTATTTCTCCTAATAACTAGACAAAACAAGAAATTCTAAGTAATTAAAAATACTTTTGAATATTTTATTATAAATTAATATTTAAGTATTTTCATTTTATTAAATCCCAGAGAACCCCTTTGACCATCTCCATTCTCAGTGTATATATTAATTTTCAATTGCATCCTTCCTCTCAATCCAAACAGCAATAGCAAAAAACTAAGGTGGAATACAGCCACTGGTTATTCAGAAAGGAGGAACTCTAAGGAGCACGCACGCGCCACCTGATCCGTACAGCGCAGGACACAGGCCGGAAAAGGCCTGCATAGCATCGCTGCCTACCTGATGGAGATAAGTATGTGTTTATTTTTTTTGTACAATACAGGAGAGGGGCACTTTCTTACTGGCACATGATATGGGCGGCACTTCTTATTGGTATATTATTGGGAGGCATCTATGGGGGCACTTATTGGCATATTATTGGGAGGCATCTATGGGGGCACTTATTGGCATATTATTGGGGGACACTGTGGAGGCATCTATGGGAGCACTTCTTACTGGCATATTATTGGGGGACATCTATGGGGGCACTTACTGGCACATTATTGGGGGGCACTTCTTACCGACAATATTGGGGGCACTTATTGGTACATTATTGGAGACATCTATAGGGGCACTTCTCACTGGTACATTATGGGGGCACTGTGGGGGCATCTATGAGGGCACTTCTTACTGGTACATTATTGGGGGGCACCTCTTACTGGTACATTATTGGGGGGTACTGGGGGCACTTCTAACTGGTTCATTATTGGAGGCATCTACTGGGGCACTTCTTACTGACACATTATTGGGGGGCACTGTGGGGGCATCTACTTAGGCCACAAAGAAGGGGCATTTTATAAGGGGGGGTCTGTATAGGGGCATTTTATGTTATATTTATATATTTTAATATGCACCTTGTGTGAATCTGTCAGCGCCGACCAGCACCCAGCCACCACATTTGCTATGCGCCAATCCTGTGGAAGACTCTCCGTTAGTATAGTCCTTAAATATCAGAAATGAGGGTCTGGCTATGACATTACTTATATCTCTTAGGATATGGGGGTGTATACCATCCGGTCCTGGCAATTTTTCTATTTTAATCTTTTTAAGACGCTGCTGTACTTCTTCCTGGGTCAGAGAGGGCACTTCTAATGGGGAATTTACTTTTATATTCTGCATTTCATCTGGCAGTTTATTTTCCTCAGTGAATACAGCGGAGAAAAAAAATATTTAATAGCTTAGCTTTCTCCTCATCGCTCTCTGCAACTGCCCCCTCATTACTCTGTAAGGAGCCAACACCTTCAGATTTATACTTTTTACTATTTATATAATTAAAGAACATTTAAGGGTTAGTTTTACCTCTTTGGTGATTAATCTCTCAGTCTCTAGTTTGGCTGCTTTTATTTGTCTTTTACATATTCTATTTTATTCCTTATAGTTTTTCAATGCTTCCTCTCTCCCCTCCTGTTTTAGTGATTGAAATGCTTTCTTTTTGTCATTTATTGCTTTCTTTACAGTTCTATTTATCCACATTTTTCTTGTTCCTTAACCTTTTATTCCCATAAGGAATGTACCTCTCACAGTTAGATATTAGGATGCTTTTAAAAATCTCCCATTTTGTGGCTGTATTTTTATAGTTGAGGACTTTGTCCCAGTTAGTTAGGTCTATGGCCTCTCTTAGTTGGCTAAATTGTGCCTTTTTGAAGTTTGGTATTTTTGTTAATCTCTTTTGAATGACAATTGGAAGGTTATTACTTTATGGTCACTATTTCCCAGGTGTCCCCAACTTGCACATCTGTTGTTCTGTCTGGTCTATTGGTTAATACTAAGTCCAGTATGGCCGTCCCTCTAGTCGGGTCATCAACCAGTTGGAAAGGTCTTTGGTTATTGCCAAGAACCTGTTTCCTTTATGAGATATACAGGTTTCAGTTTCACAGTCTAAATCTGGGTAGTTGAAATCCCTCATAATAAGACCTCATTATGATTTGGCGCCTTGTCTATTTCGTTTAGAAGTAGATTTTCTGTGGACTGGTATATTAGGTAGTTTAGAATAAACTCCTATTAGTATTTCATTATTGTTTTTGCCTCCATGTATTTCTACCCACAGTGACTCCACATGTTCATGTCCCTCACTTATATCTTCCCGGAGTATGGGCTTTAGAGAGGACTTTATATAAAGGCAGACCCCTCCCCCTCTCCAGTTTTGGCAATCCTTTCTAGAGACTGTAACCCTATACGTTAACTGCCCAGTCATAGCTGTCATCCATCCATATCTCAGTTATTCCTACTATGTCGTAGTCCTCCTCACACATCACTACTTCCAGTTCACCAGTTTTATTAGTCAGGCTTCTGGCATTAGTATACATACAATTAAGAGGTTTATGTATATTTTTTACCCTACACCTTTCCTTCTGAACTGTTCTAGTCCCTCCTTACATTCCCCCCTCAGTTCCATTACCTCGTCCCAGGTCTCTCTCTGTACCATCTTCCCCTCTTCTGTAATTTCCCTCCCCCCTAGTCCCTAGTTTAAACACTCCAACCTTCTAGCCATCTTCTCCCCAAAACAGCTGCCCCTTCCCCATTGAGATGCAGCCCCTCCCTACGATAGACCCTGTAAGCTAACAGCAAAGACGGCCCAGTTCGCCAGGAACCCAAACCCCTCCTCCCTACACCAGTTCTTGAGCCACTTGTTTACCTCAATCTCCAGCTGCCTTTATTTTGTGGCTCGTGGTACAGACAGTATTTTGGAAAACACTACCTTTGAGGTCCTTGCCCTAAGCTTATTACCTAAATCCCTAAAATACTTTTTAAGGACCCTCCACCTACCTCCAAGTTTGTCATTGGTTCCAATATGGACCATGACTGCTGGATCTTCGCCAGCCCCTCCCAGTAATCTGTCAACCCGATCCACGATGTGTCGAACTCAAGGCAAGGAAGACAACACACCATTCGACAATCCCGGTCTTTGTGACAGATCGCCCTATCTGTTCCTCTAATAATTGAGTCTCCCACTACCGGCATATGTCTGGCCTGCCCTGCTTTCCTGGTCCCCTGCTTACTGGAGCTGACATTCCCCTGACTGGCTAGGAAGTGTCCAGCTGCAACAGTGCTCTCCCTGAACTGACATCCCCGTCATCTGCCAAACTTGTTGGGGTGTGTCAGATCAGGGCTAGCCTCCTTGGCACTTTTCCCTCTACCCCCGCTTACTAACTGTTGCCCAGCTCACTTTCCTGAGCCTCCTCACTATCACCCAACCCCATATCTATCCAAGAGAGTGCTTGCTCAGTGAGCAGTGTCAGCGCTTCTCGGTGTTAAAACTTGCCTGTTAGATACACCACGTGTGATTCCAAATGGGCAATTTGCTCACATTTTGAACAAAGATATGCACCCTTAAATGGCTTTTTCAGGACTGTATACATTAGACAAGATGTGTACTAGACTGCGCTGTCAATAGTGGAAAACGTACTAAATGGGGATTACATAAGAATAGAGAAAATTACAATATAGTGCAGTGATTTGTAGGAACTCTATGAGCCCGTTCCATAATAAAGGCTCTGGAGAAGAAATATTCTGGCCTTTGGCCCTCAGCCCTCTCAGGCAGACCAATAATACACAAATTATTTCTTCTGGAGTGGTTTTCCACGTCAACGGCCTTATGGTGACACAACTCAGCCTTAGAGGTCAGATCTTACAGCGTGGCTATCATGGGGGCTGTGCCTCTAAGATTCTGAAGGTCTTGCCTGAGATGGCCACCATCCACTTTAACCTTGTCTATTTTACCATTAAGAGAGCCTGTAGAGGTTTGTATGGCAGCAGAGACCTGTTTCACGGTTAGCAGATTTTCCCTCGGTTCTCCCTCCTTTTGATGGTCTCCCCAAGAGACTCTATTAGGTACCAGCACGCAGGGTCCAGACCAAGGTTGGGAGTCCTCTTTGGTATAGTCCCTCAAGCTAGGTTGTCCTGTGCAGCTTCTTACTGTTTCTTTGGCACAGCTATTCTGTCGCCTAGATATGGAGGGAATGAGAGAAAATCCCCTCACAGAATGATTTCTTAGCTCAAAGTCCAGACACTGACAATTCAGAGATGAAATAGGCTCCCCAAGATGTTCCTCCTCAGCAAGAGCCAAAAGGGGGAACCACACATTCACAGCCCCATGGCAGTATGGAGGGGCTTGACATCCACTCTGTCCCTGCAGCTTCTGCCAGATGTAGCCTAGGATGCCAGAGTGTGAGGTGCTATCTACGGTGATTGGTCCTCCTCGGTCACAGCCGATTGTAAGGATGTCTTGAGGTACATCCGCAAGCAGGAGAGGGCCAGCAGTGAATCCCGCCTCACGGAAGCAGCTCATGGGGCAGGGAGGCAGCAGGAAGATTGCGTGGGTGAGCACTCCCAGGAGCTCCAGATCAGCAGTAAGGCCCACAAGATGTGGAAACAATGGGGCTCATAGTGATCAAAAGATTTTCCCAGGGAGACGAAGGCTCAGTTCCTGGTTAAGGAATGCAGGATGTTGGCAGGATTAGTGATTGTAGCTTCATAAAGTCTGAAGTTTTCAAATCATGCGGCCGGTCATGTTGACCACTAGCCAATACATCCCATTTTGAAATAAATGTTTTAATAAAAAGTTACAAACCCACTTTATTGAGGGCCAATTCAACCCATCTTAGAACCTACTCCTTTCAAATAATGCAATACTGATTTAAATTTTTTTTATTTTGCACACTTTCGATTTTAATTAATTTTTTCCGGTAAAGCAGCGAAGTTTGACTGCAAAATACATACCTCAAAATGTATTACCCTGATTTTGCAGTTCACAGAAACAATCCATATGTGGTCGTAAACTGCTTTACAATAGAGGGCCCAGAAGGGAAAAGGCACGATGGAGAGAAGATTTTGCTGGTATGGTTTTTGGGAGCAGGTCGGGTCCCGGCTCACAGACAGAGCGGGGACCCTGAGGAGAAGACAGGAGCGGTTTATTCTGCCTAAGCCGGAGGACAGCCTTACCTCTTCAGCGGCGCAGGCAGGAAAGAAGCGGCAGCGCCGCTTCCTGTGTTAGACCCGGCGGTCACGTGACCGCCGGGTGTCTCGGGGCCAGAGCGGTGCTGCAGGGTCTAAGGAGACCCTGATCAGCTCTGCCTGTGTGTAATGAGCCCCCAGGGGGCTGTTTTCCCCTGTAACTGGGGCTCCTGTGGATGCCCCAGTTACAGTGGAAACACTGGGAAAAAAAAGTGTAAAAAAAGAAAAAAAAAAAAAAAGTCAGTCCTCCAGAGGTCTTTTAATGACCTCCTGGGGGACATATTAGTTGTCAAAAATAAATTAATATATAAGTAAAAAAATAAATAAAAAACAAACAAAAAAAAGTTTAAAAAAAAAATTAAAACACGCAGTCGCCAATGGAAACAGTCACCATAGTCTCCCCGTCAAATAAAATCTATACATGCTATATATCAAAATGATCGTCATCAAATAGGGAACCCATTGCAATAATTAATTTGTGCGTCAGTTTTAATATTTAAAAAAAAAAAATCTATAATTAAAAAAAAATCCTTTTTTAATAAGAATTAGCGTTTTTTGTCTAAATTAAACCTAAAAAAATATAAAATATCTTTAAAAAAAAACATTCTAATAATAAGTCCTAAGTGTCAAGTAAAAAAATAGCAAAAATTATTTTCGTATTCAAACGAAAAAAAAAAAAATTAGGGTCACTAAGCCACCATGTGCCCAAATCACAAAAAGTTGCCTGGACATTCAGGCCTTTTATAGGTCCGGTCATGAAAGGGTTAAAGGTCAGATTTTGTTGGAATGGCTTTCAGGTACCATGTTGCGACTTACCAGCGTCTGGGTACCAGTACAGCAATTTTCATTTGCAATTTTCCAGTACAGCAACTATAGGCTTTTTTAATTTTTCTCTCGACGGACCTGTGGGATTATGTTTTGCGGGATGAGCTGCCATCATTAGTGGTTCTATTTTAGGTTAAATACAACATTTTGGTCGGTAAATTTAGCTTTTATTACAGCAGGTTAACTCTGCCATTCCTTTTTGGGTTTTGTTTTTATGGCGTCCACCATCTGGGAAAAGTTACATGGTATCTTTATTCTGCTGGTCAGTAAGATTACAGAGAAAGGGTGTGTTTTTTTTACTTAAATCTTTTATTTATTTTTTGCTTTTTATTTTTGTCACACTATGGGACTTTCACTTTTCAGGGTTTGATCCCTTCTTCAATGCAGTACAATACATGCTGTATTGTGCTGCACTGAACTTTCAGTTTCACACTAACAGTTGCCTAGGAGACACAGTGTGATGGGCCTCCTAGCTCTCTGTAGCTGGCGGGCCCCAAAGTCTTTTTAAGGCCTAAGGTTACCATAACAGCTATCACCCCTACCCATCATCGCAGCGCAGGGGCCAATGAGCTCCCCCTCACTCTGCAAACCCTGAACATGAGTTGGTCAGCGTTAATAGCGCCATCGGAGGGGTTAATCCACCAGCATCAGCATTTCTGCGATGCCGGCGGATATAACAGGGGTCTCATGCAACCTCAAAAGCTACTATTTGCTTTCAATTAGATGACAAGTTAGATACATATCCAATTTAAGAATCAATTATTATCATAAAGAAGACGCTCCATGATGAGCTATTTATGAGCAATGGGCCAATATACTGTATTTAACACTAGTCGTCCTCTCTCTGGGCGGCAGACTGTGTAAAATACAATAGTTACAAAAAAAAACATTAAAAAAACTTAACTTAATCCATACTTACTCCTCGTCCAGTCCAATATGTCGTCCAAAGAATATTTCCAACAAGCATTCTAAAACTTCTTGACTTCCCTGATGAAGATACAACTGGTTGGCAAGCAGACAGAAACCACTTTTCTTTAAAAAAGCTTCCTTTTCTTCTTTAGATGCGCGATGAAAATATGCATTTATTAACTAAAAAATAAATAACAACAACTTTAATTCCTGTGGGTGTATGCATTTTGCACCTAAGTGATCAAGCATTTTTTTTTTATCTTGGCATCCCAACAGATATCATTTTTTTATTATTTTTTTTCCACCCATATATGCATATGAGAGCATGATTTTTGTGGTACATGTTTATATATATATATATATATATATATATATATATATATATATATATATATATATATATACACACACACACACACAGTACAGACCAAAAGTTTGGACACACCTTCTCATTCAAGGTGTTTTCTGTATTTTCATGACTATGAAAATTGTAGATTCACACTGAAGGCATCAAAACTATGAATTAACACATGTGGAATTACATACTTAAAGTGTGAAACAACTGAAAATATGTCTTATATTCTAGGTCCTTCAAAGTAGCCACCGTTTGCTTTGATTGCTGCTTTGCGCACTCTTGGCATTCTCTTGATGAGCTTCAAGAGGTAGTCACCTGAAATGGTATTCCAACAGTCTTAAAGGAGTTCCCAGAGATGCTTAGCACTTGTTGGCCCTTTTGCCTTCACTCTGCGGTCCAGCTCACCCCAAACCATCTCGATTGGGTTCAGGGCTGTGACTGTGGAGGCCAGGTCATCTGGCGTAGCACCCTATCACTCTCCTTCTTGGTCAAATAGCCCTTACACAGCCTGGAGGTGTGTTTGGGGTCATTGTCCTGTTGATAAATAAATGATGGTCCAACTAAAACGCAAACCGGATGGAATAGCATGCCGCTGCAAGATGCTGTGGTAGCCATGCTGGTTCAGTATGCCTTCAATTTTGAATAAATCCCCAACAGTGTCACCAGCAAAGCACCCCCACACCTCCTATTCCATGCTTCACGGTGGGAAACAGGCATGTAGAGTCCATCTGTTCACCTTGCTAATGACACTCTGTGACATGCTAAAGCTCAGTGGCCACTTCCGTATTAACATCCTGCTTGAAGCCTCGCAATGGCAAGGTACTGTTTATCAATTGTTGGGTGTCGTCTAGGCCTCACGATGTCAAAGTGTGAACAGCATGATGAGGAGGACTGTTTAAATACTAGTTTTAATCAAGAAATTTATTGGGAGATTCATGGATCAAACATATGTTGTGAATTTTGCCGTTAAGCTCCTTGGTAGAGAACAGCAAGTTGTTGAACAGTTGAACATGTGCATTCAAAAGGTTAGAGAAGGTCACATTAAGTTCACCTGTAAAGATTAGAGTGCATTTTAGGCTCAGCCTGAAATTTCGCCCACAAGTCAAATATCCCTAACTTTTTGTGAGTAGTGTTTGTGTGTGTGTGTATATGTGTGTATATTTTTTAAAAGATTTACTACTTTCGCACAATAAAACATTTTAAAAAAGAAAAGAAAATACTTTTGCACCGCCACATCCCAAGACTCATAAATCTTATTTATTTTTTGTTTCATTTTCCGTTCTTCTGATCTGTCAGAACAGAAAAAAAAACAAGATCCTGTTAAAAATAAATAAATAAATATCAGAATGTATGGGCTCCGATGAGCTTAAGTTAGTTATTCACAAAGTCGTGGGTGTCTTTGATGAATAACTTTGGTAATTGATTTTTAAAGTGGAGAACCACTTTAAAACTTGAAACCAAACTCCGCTTTGGTTCCAACTAGTATCTTGGAAAGAGAGTTTGGTTTCAAGTGGTTTCCCACTTTAAAAATCAATTACCTAAAGTTATTCAACGAAGTCACATGCGGCTTTGTGAATAACTAACTTTGGCTCATTGGAGCCCATACATTCTAATACTGTACAGAGACTGATCTCCATACAGTATTAATCTGAAGTTTTGAACAAAGCAACTTCAGATGAAGCGGCCGAAGCTCGTCAATATGATGCTGTGATCACTATTGATAGTGGCATCTAAGGGGGTAAACAGCTAAGACTGGCCAGTTAGAGTGGGAGTCCTACTGCCGTATTAGAGCTGAACTCCTGCTCTGCATGGATATCACTTACCCTATATTTAGTAAACACAGCCAAGACATGGGCTGTGGTTCTCTCTCTTCTCAGTGCAGTTTTCCTGGTAAAAGAAAGAGATCATACTACTGTCCCGTGAAAAAAAAAAAAACTGTCACAGTGACTATGTTAGGGTACTTTCACATTTGCGGCAGGGGATTCCAGCAGGCTGTGCTGTGCACTATAATGGGGGTCGGGCCGCGGATCCGGATGCAGCACGGCAAACGTGCCGTAAGGTGGCCGAACCAAAACTACGACATGTTGTAATTTTGGTCCGACCGCCTCTTGTGTGCGTGTGTCTTTGTATGTACGTGTATATGTATATGTATGTATGTATGTGTATATATATATATATATATATATATATTTATAATTTATTTATTTTTACAGAGATTGGATACTGCATTGCAGGCATACGAGTTTCTTTGATCTTCAGAGGTGGAAATATATTAAGATAGTAGTGACCCAACCGCTGCTTTCATCAGCGGACTTTATAGTCCTATGGTGGTAGAAGACATCATCATGTTCACAGCTCAGTGTTCCTGTCCCTACCACAGTGTGAAACCCTGCAACTTCATTTTACCCCACAAATACCCCAATATTTAGCTACTGCACAAATGAATATTTAAGTTATACATTTTACACCTTAATATTTTTTTTTTCATTTGTTTGTGGATGATAAAGTCCTAAAATTTATTGTACAGCAGACCAATCTTTATGCTTTACAGTTTGCTGTACAAATGCCCACATGCGTTTACTTAACCCATTATGCCACCATGATGTACCTGTATGTATGTCATGGACTGCACTGCATTATGCCACCATGACTTACAGGTTCATCATGGCAGCAGACATGGTGACAGCGCTGAGATCATGGTTGTTACACACAGCCAGAGATTTCAGCTAACCAGCCCTGGACCAATGGGGGTGGTGCCTGGCCGGTGATTGCTCTGATTGGCTAGTCTGTACAGATTAGCCAGTTAGAGGATCGAATCGCTGCCTAAAGGATCTGACCCCCACGGTTTGTGACTGCGGGGATCAGAATCTTGTGAAATATATAAATGACCCCATCCCCTCTGCAGTCCGCAATATGCCCCCCCCTTCAGGATAGCCAGCGGCGGCATGTAGTGTGCAACCCCTCGTCGCAGTGATCTTCATACAGGATGACAGAGTGAAGCAGATTGTCAGCTGTAATATACAGCTGTCGCTCTGCAGTAATGGCTGACATCGTTGCTGGCTCCAATGTCGGCTATTTAACCCCTTCCATGCCGCGTTCTGTAAGGACTGTTGTAAGGAAGGGGATAACAGAGGGAGGGAAATCCCTGCTTCTCCCGTCAGACCATTACTCTGCTGTGGCATCGGCCCAATGCTTGAAGGGTTAAGAGGGAAAGAACTCTCCCTTCAGGCTGCTGCACTGCTCTTCACAGGCATCCGGCTTGCTATGGTATCTAAACCTCACAGATCCTGCCAGAGGAGTCTGATCAGGTTTAGTGCGAGTTCAATACACAGCAGTACACTATACAGTATACTGCAGTGTATTGTAGAGCCATCAGACCACAGTAGATCTTCAAGAACCAAGTAAGTCTAAGTTCAAAATTGTATACATTTTTTTTTAAAAAATCTAACTTCTTCCTATATCCACACATTTATAAAGGGTTAAAAATAAAAAAAATAAATAAAAAACACACTTCATGTTTGGCATCGCCGGGTCCGTGATGAGCTGATCTATAAAAGAATCACATTACTTTAAAAGAAAAAAAAGAAACTATGATGAAATTGCAATTTTGGCCACCTCACATCACAAAAAAACTAAAAGTAAAAAAAAGTGATCAAAAGTCACATGTACCCCAAATTAGTACCAAAGCAAAGCACCACCTCATCCCACAAAAAAATGAGCCCCTACTGTACATAAGATAAACGCCCAAAAAATAAAAAGAATATGGCTTTCATAAAATGGAGACACAAAAACATGATTTATTTTAAATGCTTTTAGACTGTAAAACAAGAAAAAGAAAAAGATATTAGGTATTGCTGTTTCTGTAACAACTTGCTCTATAAATATATCACATGCTCTAACCTGTCAGGTAAACATTGTAAACAACAAAAAAATAAAAACTGTCAGAACAGCCATTTTTTTGTTTCCTTGCCTCACCAAAAGCATAATATTAAGTTATATGTAACTTAAAATAGCACCAATAAAACTGTAACCTGTGCAGCATCAAGTCTTATTCCCTCCAAACGTACCACATAAGGGATAAATAATAAGGTGTGCGCGAACATGACATGCTACAACTGCAGTCTTTCTGTATATGAGGGCAGATATCTCAGTGGCATTTAGGCAGAGAAAGGCTACTTAATAAATAAAGATCATAATGATATGCACACTCATCTGGAATACTTGATAATATTTATTCTAAATACTTTTAAAAGAAGATGTTTATAGCTCAATTAAAATAAAATCAAAAAGTTTTTACTAAAAAATCCAAGTAAAATGTATAAGGTTTTTTCAACAGGGCATTACATATAGTGCATGAAAAAATTCAAGATAATAGCAGATCACCCCAGCACTGGGTCAGTATTATATTAATGACATAGTTTTAAAAGGTGCAATTTAAATGGCAAAAATAAAAGTAAAATGCAGTAATAGGACATAAAAATTAAGATAAAAGCAAATTGCATAAAATAATCCCCCTACAGATGGAGTTGAGAAAAGTTCCTATATATGATATATATATATATATATATATATATATACACATACATACACACATATATATATATATATATATATATATACACACACACATATACATACACACACACACACACACCACAAAAAGTGCTTTGGAGGTCCTTGCTATATATAGATCACTAAGTATCTTTAGAAGTGTCTTTATAGCGGGGATTATAAGGGGATTATTACTGGAGTGAAGTTATTATTTATAATAGGAGCATTACTTTCTGCAAGAGGGACACAATATTATTTATACGCTCCCATCACTTGTTAATGGAGACAAACCTGCTAAAAGGACATTAAACCCGCTATAAAGATACTTACCCAGCGCTGGGGTGATCTGCTATTATCTTGATTTTTTTCATGCACTATATGCATTGCCCTTTTGAAAAAACCTTATAAATTTTACTTGGATTTTTTAGTAAAAACTTTGAGCTATAAACATCTACCTTTAAGAGTATTTAGAATAAATATTATAAATTATTTCAGATCAGAGTGTGCATATCATTATCATCTTTATTAATTTACCTATACGGGTAACCCGCTGATATTGCACCTTTAATCCACAATTACGGAGTGGTGAGCCACTACAATACTGCCTTTTTGTAACAGATAAAGTCTACTGCTGACGAGCACAAACCGGTCCATGTAACGGACTATAACAAAGTAATGGGAGGTGTAGTTCTCTCGGACAAGGCACTTCAACCCTACCTGGTGAAGCGGAAAAACTGTGCCTGGTATAAAAAGGTAGCAATATGTCTCAAGATTGAAATTGCTAACTATAATGGTTTTGTTTTATTCAAAAAGGCCCAAGGAAGGCTTAGCTTCCTTGAGTTCCAGGAGAAGGTGGTGAGAGTCTCTTGTTCGAATCCCCTGCACCTGGACAAGCCTTTGAATCTGAGGATGTTCAAAGACTATCAGAACACCACTTCCTGCACCGGGTCCATTCCATACCCAGAAATAACCACAAAAACTAGCAAGCTTGTGTGTAGCAAGCATGGAAGGAGGAGGGATACCCGTTTTTATCGCCCCAGTTGCTCAACACATTCATTTTATTAAATACCAAAAAGGCTGGAAGAGAGTCTTTTCAGATTAATTTATTCTCATTTTCTGTCTTGATTATAGGCTATCTTGGGAGCAAGGGATCCATGTGGGATGGGGAGTGGAGCATGGAGCATTTTTTGGGTAAGAGAAGCAGAGAACAAATGGTGACTCGGCCATTATGATACACACTCCAAAATGGTTGCAATAAAAACTACAGATCTTCCTGCAAAAAATGAGCCCCCACTCTACTCAGCAGACAAATATAAAAAGTTATGGGGTTCAGAATATGGCGATGTAAAAAAAAAAAAAAAAATAATTCAAAATTTTTATTTTTTCAGTATTAAAACACAAAAAAACCTACACATATTTGGTATCCTTGTAATCGTACTGACCCAAAGAATGAAGAGGCAAAGGTCAGTTTTTCTGCCTAGAGAACGTCATAGGGACAAAACCCATAAAACTTTGGCTTAATTGAGTATTTTTTTCCCATTTGGTAAGAGACAGGCAACAGCATTAGGTGTATATTCAGGGTAAGAAAAACTGCAGAAACTGACTGTCTTGCCTGTGGGGCTGGTGACTCTGGCAAAGCTCTGGACATAGTTGACTGGGTGGTTGGGGGTAGGAGGGTGCGGACGTGCTAGAGGCATTCCTGCACTCCTCCTGACTTTGTCCCTCCTGTAACACAACACAGAGACCTTGTCAACAATTTGGATTTACACGGGCAGATGAGCAACATATCTTCAGGAACGAAGCCCGTTCTGGAGCGGGCGCCATCTTTAAAGACCTGACATGTGACGTTGTAATACGTCACATGCCTGGAAAGGCTTAACATTTGTACAGTTTGGATCCTGCGGCTCCTCGGAACTGGAACGAGGAGACGCTAGGGTTTCTCAATGGGCGTCTCCTTCTCCCTGGCTGTAGCACTGTCCAATCGCAGCGGAGAGCGTCACAGCCAGGGAGAAGGTGACGCCCACTGAGAAACCCTGGCGTCTCCTCCTCCCTGTTCCGATGCTATTCATTAGCATAGCAGGTAGGAGAAATCAATAGGGGCACAGCGGGCAAATAGAGCAACATCCAGAAAAAATAGTAACATCTCTTAGATCCATGCTCGATGCCCTACATAATCTTTAACTTATTTCACAATGGCTGGACCCATGAAAGGTCCTCTTTAAAAGAAACCCCCCCCCTAAATGACCCCTCACTCTAATGATAGCAGTCAGTGCTTGGCTTGCTGGGACTAGAATCTTCTAGGCTCTGTCAAAGACCGCTGAGAGGCCCTGTCAGGGATGGGATGCATAATGAAAGTGTGCCATGATGTTTCCAGCAGGATGATGACTGGGCCTGAAGGTCAGGTAATGCAGGCAGTGAGGAATCACTTTTAAGGTGATTTTAAAATGATTGGGCTGCATTTGCCCTTGGAATCATTTTTCAAACCCTGTGCTTGAAAACATTTTACATGGCCTGCGCTATTGTGATACTAGAGTGTGGCAGAAAAATTAGATTTTTAGGTTTAGGGACTATTGGTGTAAAGTAGAACTGGCTTTGTTGCCCATAACAACCAATCAGCTTTCACCTTTCATTTTTGTCAGCTCCTTTGAAAAATGAAAGGTTGACTCTGATTGGTTGCTATGGGCAACTAGGCCAGTTTTACTTTACACCAGTTTGCTAAATGATCCCATATACCGTAATTGGATCTAAGCATGTCTCATATTTAGATTTACTCTCTTTTTTTTTTCTCTACCAGAATGGACTTGCTTGCTTTTTGCAGTATGTAAAATGGAGGAACTCATACTCATCTTTTCTTATTATTTTTATTGGTCTTTATATCCTGTGGTGATGGGACTTATATGTACCTCGTCAATTAAATATCAACATCTCAGTGGGACCATAAAACACAGATCCAAAGGGGTAGTGCTTAAGTTCCACGAATACTAAAAAGATCACAAATTTTCCTATTCCTGAGCTTATATCGAAATGTGAGGAAGTATGTTCCATGTGCCCGGATGCAGGTTATTATGTATGCCATTCATGGTTCAAAGTAAAGTCATTACGGGACTAAAGTCATTTGTGCCACCAATACTTATGGGGAACATATGGTACTATCTTACTATAATACTATCTTGGTACACCAGTATACATGTTGAAGTATGAAAAAAAAGTTTTGGGATTTATTGCTTGAAAATTTATTTGATGTGTATATGAAATGCAACAGGGATTAGATAAAAGATGGAGTTTAAGTTGGGGGTCAAGATTTTAATTAAGGAGATACAGAAGGAATGAAAGATTCAGCTTAGGTGCAACAAGGAAGGGTATAGGAGGAAGCTGGCAAGCTGGTTGCAGAGTAATGATAAAAAAGTATGGGAGGGGCTGAAGGAGATTATAGGTTTGTAAGGTAAACAGCATTTAGGGGTGGGTGATTTTTCTAAAATAAATTAGTTAAATAATTATTTTAACACATTTTCCTGTGTCATGGAAAATAGGGAGGTTAATCGTATTATTGAGTTGGACAATGTAATCCTGCCGCTTACCTGTGCATGGGTGCTCCCTGGTCATATGCATAACTGCATAGAACAGCTCCATGCGCATGCCCTGGAGCTGTTCTACACTAAAAATCAAGAGACATACAATGTGGCCAGGAAGAGGAGCTACAAACAAGAGGCGATACAAGGTGGTTGGGGATAATAGCTAGTGGGTATGCGTGTGAGCTCCTGCAATCTCAGGCAAAAGAAAAAGGCTAGCATTCTTCATTTCAGTGCATAAGTGCATCCACTGCTGCGGCACTGCAGCTGTAGCCAATAGCCATAACCCCTAGAGATGAGCAGATATTAACTACAAGCAAAATTATCAATACTAAAGAATAGAATGTACATTTGTAAGTGACTTATATTACACAGCACAAAACATACATATCAAATATTGAGGAGACAATCCCACGATTGCAGAAAAAAAAAAAAAAAAGAGGGTTAGTGGTGCGCCAAGAATATATGGATAGCACTGAAAGTGGAGGTATACCAAATAATATATAAGAAGAAATAATATTGGGTCACTATTGACCTGAAATATATAGTATGCCCCTAATGGTGATAATCCATCATGATCTTGGTTTTAAGAGCATGAGTCAAATAAAGGTTTGTGAAAGGGTGGTAGCAGATAGAGTAAAATAGTGAAGGAATCACTGTAATAATTTCTGCAATATAAAATGTCCACTTACTTCACCAGGGAGGGGGGTACTGGGATAAGCAAAAAACACCCGTACCTGTCCCTCCCTCGCCGAGGTCGCATATAAGGTGATGGATACCAACGTCCCTGGGATGGAGCAGACTGGGACACCTTGAAATTACGGTATCTTGATTTTATTTACATAAATAAAAAGAGCTCAACGCGTTTCGGGGAATGAAGTGGTCCCCTTCTTCAGGAGCAAAAGATGAATAAATAACCATAAAATTGACTTACATTTATATAGACATGATAATATAACCGCCAAAACAGATGGTCCACGTGTGCCGCGGGGAATGTGAGGACGCCTACTTCCGGTTTACGTGTGCATTTGAAACCGGAAGTGGTGATGCGTTCCAACTGTGGAACGCACCATGTCGATAGAAGAAAAAAAGCACTAAAATGGCCTATTCTGTATGTAAAGCCGGAAGTGACGTTACGCTATTGGTATAAAAAATCCCAAAAGAATGAGTGAAGAGATCGTAAGGATGTATACTCATATGTATGGGAGAAATAACAATAATAATATAATAAAACATTAATACCAAGTTGGTTTATATGATTTACGTTTTAGATCATGCGATCGAGAGTAGGCGCTCCAACCTGGGACGCAACGGGGGCAGCCTTAAGCTGCCGGTAAGCGTTCCAGACTGGGGTGTACTAACCAACTGCTGGATAAAAATCAGGTATATGTATTATAAGAGGTTCAAAGCTTACTAATATAGTCTATGAGAGAGTAGGATGTGTAAGTGAAAAAACAAGAGAATTAGATCTGAAAATGATGACTACATAGTATGCGTTCCAAATTTGGAATGCCACGAGCCGGTGTGGATTACCAGCGGTATACAGTGGAAACAGAAAGGCAATATACATGCATAATACAATAAACATTACAAGAATTAAAAAAAAAAAAAAAAAAATATATAAATCAAAAAATCATCAAATGTAATATAATAAATCATAAAAAGATACATCATAAAATAAAAGATATTATATTTATATAAAACCATATTTTCCTAATTTATATAATGGTAAAAAATGAGTGAATAGAGTCAGTATATGATTTTAAAAGATAAAAAATAGGGGATAATAAATAAAAACTAATATTTACTTAATAACCCAATGAGAAATTATTCGTTTCGGTGTTATATTGGGTATTAGAATATAGTTTGGGTCAGAATGTGTTTTATCAATAATTATTATATTCTAAAGTTTCGTTCAGACCGGAGGGGGCAAGAGTGTTAAAGCGAAAAATCCAAAACATTTCCTTTTTGCACAATTGTTGGTATGAGTTGGGAATCAAATCGATTGGTGTAATAGATAGGTGTTTGAAGTCACTGTTATGATGTTCATAAAAATGCCTGGAGACACTTTGTTGTAAATATTTCTTTTTAATGTTATATCGATGCTGATTTAGTCTTTCTCTAAGGGATTGTGTGGTCCTGCCAATATATTGTAGTCCGCAGGGGCATTCTATCATATAGATAGCATAACTCGAGCTACAGTACATAAACTGTTTAAGTTGGATGGTTTCCCCGGAGGCGCGTACAGTCACCCGGCTAGTATTATGTTGGATCGATTTACAGCATTTACAGCGACTGATATTGCACCTGTAGGAGCCCACCGCCTGTGTTTGTTTTCCAGTTATATGGTTGTGGATGGGAATTTTGGGACAGGAGGGTGCCAGTATATTTTTCAAGGTCTGTCCTCTCCTGTATGTAATCGAGGGTCGCTTTGGTAAGTCTTTACCTATAATGGGATCTTTTAAAAGAATAGGCCAATATTTGGTTAGGGCAGATTTTATATTCTGGTGTTTCGTATTATATCTCGTGATGAAATTAGGTCCTTTTGGTCTAGTGGATCGGGTCTTATTTTTGGGTTTTAGACTAGTTCCTTGTGTTTCCTTCAGTACTCTATTCATTGAGTCTGTAATAAGGCCTGAAGGATAGCCTCTCTCTCTAAAACGTGTTTTTAGGACATCAAGCTGATCTATTAAGGTCGGATCTTCTGTACAGTTCCTCCTTATCCTTCGCATCTGGCCATAGGGGATGTTTTTCTTCCATTGTTTGTAGTGGCAACTGGAAAAATCTAGGTAACTATTTGAGTCCACAGTTTTAAAGTGGGTCTTGGTGATAATTCTGTTTTTTTGACTGGATAGTTCCAAATCTAAAAAGATAGCTGTATGTTTATCGATATGTGAGGTAAAGGAGAGATTCCATTTGTTAGCATTGAGATCACGAATTAATATTTCCAGAGGCTCCAGGTTGCCCTGCCAGATAAAGATGATGTCATCTACATACCGTTTATAGAATTGTATGTTTTGGTGTTGTAATAGGCCCACTGTAGATTCGAATGAGCCCATAAATAGGTTGGCGTATGACGGGGCGAATTTTGTCCCCATAGCTGTCCCATATTGTTGCAGATAGAATGTGTTCCCATATTTAAAGTAATTAAAGGGTAATCTCTACTCATAGCCAAAAGACTACCCACATAATACCACCTTTCCACCTGAGGAAGGGTAGAACCTTCTACCGTAGTACCTTTAATAAAATTGATCCTATCCCTCAGACCACGCCTAGGAATATTCATCCAGATAAAACCATACCTATTTTTAATCCCACCCAACCTACATTTCACCATCAGACATTTCGCCCCCCAGTATTTCACTCCAGGACTACCCCAGTACCAGTGGCCACCGCACGAGGGAACAATCTATTATATTCGTCCTGCTCACCCACCACTAAAAGGAAGACAGAGATACCAAACCCCAAGGTCTCCCTGACAGAATCCATTAATCATACCAGTCCCACCAAGAGTTCTCCAGTTCACTCATGTACTTCATACACTTCACCGATACTCACTAATAGGACCAAGTCTCCAACTTCTCATTCATCTATCGTATCGTCCACCAGTACATCACCTACCAACATCTCAGTGTACAACTCCCTTTCTTCCAGTCCGGATCTTTTTTTATCCCTACCCCCAAACTTGGCAGAACAATCACCGTCGAGTCTATTATCTCCAACAAGGAAAAAGGTCCCCACCAGAACAGTGTTATCCAGTTTACAGGTCCTATCTCCCCTTCTAACTCAATCAGTCTCGAACCTCCCATCACCCCCCACAGTCACAAAAATAGACCAATCACGTACCCTCAGAATCACTCACTTTTACAGTCCAATCACAACACTGAGAAGGAAACAAAAAAGACCAACATCGGAAGAAGACGAGGATGCAGAGGAGGAAGAAAAAATAGAGATAAAAAGCGCCACGAAAAAAGTGAGACCAAATCCAGTCAGAAGAACGGGTCCCCAACAACTAACCTAAATAGAAGGGGGATTTTTAATTTATCTGACTATGATCTCAAAAAAGAAGAGGTTGAAGTACTGTCAAAGGGCCTCTCCTTCTGCCCATCAAACAAACCGGATCTATTCGAGTTATTTGTAGATTTGAATCAGTATGTTAGAAAGCTCACCCTTCAAAGACACTATACAAAGAGAAATATGCCCTCTATGCCCACTTTGCCCCCCCAACCCTCATCCATCCCTTCTACAGATGCCTCTATGAAATCAGATGAAGATATAGATAAGCTCCTATATGCCCTCTATGAAGCCCCTATTCCATCTAATTTTCGCCCTAAGTCCACATTCTACCCCATAGAAAGCAGGGGCCCACATATAGAAACCTTCTATAACATGGTCATGTCAGACTTACGCTATCTCACTACCAACACTCCCAGTCAAGACCCACACCATCACAATCTGACTTTCACCCAACAGGTTGCACTAAAAACATTGAGCAAAAACAAACAAATAACTATAAAAAATGCCGACAAAGGAGGAGGAATAGTCATTCTCAATGCTAGCGCATATAATGATGAGGCACTCCACATTTTGTCTGATGAAAAATATTATGCTAAACTAAGTGCAGACCCAACAGATATCTACAAAAAACTACTGTTCACCCTTATAGAAAATGGTAGAAAAGAGGGCATACTTACCAAGAATGAGGCCAAATTTTTGTCACCTCCTTATCCATCCATCACTTACTTTTATTATCTTCCAAAAATCCACAAATCCCTTACCAATCCGCCTGGCCGTCCAATTATCTCTGGAATAGACTCATTAACAACCAATCTCTCAGCCTATATCGATACATTTTTACAAAAATATGTTATACACCTACCCTCCTATCTCCGTGATTCTAGCCACCTTATCACTCTTCTACAAGACTTTCATTGGAACAATGACATGTATTGGGTCACCTTGGATGTCTCCGCCCTATATACCAATATAGATCATGACCTTGGTGTCCAAGCAGTGGATTCCTTTCTTAAAAAAGACCTGTTTTTACCTCAACACCAAAAACAATTCATTCTTGACTCTATCCTTTTTATCCTAAGCCACAATTACTTTAAATATGGGAACACATTCTATCTGCAACAATATGGGACAGCTATGGGGACAAAATTCGCCCCGTCATACGCCAACCTATTTATGGGCTCATTCGAATCTACAGTGGGCCTATTACAACACCAAAACATACAATTCTATAAACGGTATATAGATGACATCATCTTTATCTGGCAGGGCAACCTGGAGCCTCTGGAAATATTAATTCGTGATCTCAATGCTAACAAATGGAATCTCTCCTTTACCTCACATATCGATAAACATACAGCTATCTTTTTAGATTTGGAACTATCCAGTCAAAAAAACAGAATTATCACCAAGACCCACTTTAAAACTGTGGACTCAAATAGTTACCTAGATTTTTCCAGTTGCCACTACAAACAATGGAAGAAAAACATCCCCTATGGCCAGATGCGAAGGATAAGGAGGAACTGTACAGAAGATCCGACCTTAATAGATCAGCTTGATGTCCTAAAAACACGTTTTAGAGAGAAAGGCTATCCTTCAGGCCTTATTACAGACTCAATGAATAGAGTACTGAAGGAAACACAAGGAACTAGTCTAAAACCCAAAAATAAGACCCGATCCACTAGACCAAAAGGACCTAATTTCATCACGAGATATAATACGAAACACCAGAATATAAAATCTGCCCTAACCAAATATTGGCCTATTCTTTTAAAAGATCCCATTATAGGTAAAGACTTACCAAAGCGACCCTCGATTACATACAGGAGAGGACAGACCTTGAAAAATATACTGGCACCCTCCTGTCCCAAAATTCCCATCCACAACCATATAACTGGAAAACAAACACAGGCGGTGGGCTCCTACAGGTGCAATATCAGTCGCTGTAAATGCTGTAAATCGATCCAACATAATACTAGCCGGGTGACTGTACGCGCCTCCGGGGAAACCATCCAACTTAAACAGTTTATGAACTGTAGCTCGAGTTATGCTATCTATATGATAGAATGCCCCTGCGGACTACAATATATTGGCAGGACCACACAATCCCTTAGAGAAAGACTAAATCAGCATCGATATAACATTAAAAAGAAATATTTACAACAAAGTGTCTCCAGGCATTTTTATGAACATCATAACAGTGACTTCAAACACCTATCTATTACACCAATCGATTTGATTCCCAACTCATACCAACAATTGTGCAAAAAGGAAATGTTTTGGATTTTTCGCTTTAACACTCTTGCCCCCTCCGGTCTGAACGAAACTTTAGAATATAATAATTATTGATAAAACACATTCTGACCCAAACTATATTCTAATACCCAATATAACACCGAAACGAATAATTTCTCATTGGGTTATTAAGTAAATATTAGTTTTTATTTATTATCCCCTATTTTTTATCTTTTAAAATCATATACTGACTCTATTCACTCATTTTTTACCATTATATAAATTAGGAAAATATGGTTTTATATAAATATAATCTTTTATTTTATGATGTATCTTTTTATGATTTATTATATTACATTTGATGATTTTTTGATTGATTATTATTATTTTTTTTTTTTTTTAATTCTTGTAATGTTTATTGTATTATGCATGTATATTGCCTTTCTGTTTCCACTGTATACCGCTGGTAATCCACACCGGCTCGTAGCATTCCAAATTTGGAACGCATACTATGTAGTCATCATTTTCAGATCTAATTCTCTTGTTTTTTCACTTACACATCCTACTCTCTCATAGACTATATTAGTAAGCTTTGAACCTCTTATAATACATATACCTGATTTTTATCCAGCAGTTGGTTAGTACACCCCAGTCTGGAACGCTTACCGGCAGCTTAAGGCTGCCCCCGTTGCGTCCCAGGTTGGAGCGCCTACTCTCGATCCCATGATCTAAAACGTAAATCATATAAACCAACTTGGTATTAATGTTTTATTATATTATTGTTATTTCTCCCATACATATGAGTATACATCCTTACGATCTCTTCACTCATTCTTTTGGGATTTTTTATACCAATAGCGTAACGTCACTTCCGGCTTTACATACAGAATAGGCCATTTTAGTGCTTTTTTTCTTCTATCGACATGGTGCGTTCCACAGTTGGAACGCATCACCACTTCCGGTTTCAAATGCACACGTAAACCGGAAGTAGGCGTCCTCACATTCCCCGCGGCACACGTGGACCATCTGTTTTGGCGGTTATATTATCATGTCTATATAAATGTAAGTCAATTTTATGGTTATTTATTCATCTTTTGCTCCTGAAGAAGGGGACCACTTCATTCCCCGAAACGCGTTGAGCTCTTTTTATTTATGTAAATAAAATCAAGATACCGTAATTTCAAGGTGTCCCAGTCTGCTCCATCCCAGGGACGTTGGTATCCATCACCTTATATGCGACCTCGGCGAGGGAGGGACAGGTACGGGTGTTTTTTGCTTATCCCAGTACCCCCTCCCTGGTGAAGTAAGTGGACATTTTATATTGCAGAAATTATTACAGTGATTCCTTCACTATTTTACTCTATCTGCTACCACCCTTTCACAAACCTTTATTTGACTCATGCTCTTAAAACCAAGATCATCATGATGGATTATCACCATTAGGGGCATACTATATATTTCAGGTCAATAGTGACCCAATATTATTTCTTCTTATATATTATTTGGTATACCTCCACTTTCAGTGCTATCCATATATTCTTGGCGCACCACTAACCCTCTTTTTTTTTTTTTTCCTGCATTATTACGGCACCCTTCACTGGTTAGCCGTTCTTCTTTTCAGTGTGTTGCTGCCTCTACTTTGGATCACACTTTAGATCTAGTCTCCTCTTCTACCGATTTGACTTTTTCTCCTCGGGCGCACCTTATTTATTATTTTTGTCCTCCACCTTATCCCCCAATTACTCCACTTCCTTTTTCTCTTTTTCCACGATTGCAGATTGTTATGGTTATGTGGAAGGCATTTTGTTTAGTACCGATCCCTACAGTAGGCTTGCTATCAAGTATTAGCAATTACTAACCAGGTGAACTAACATCACGTGTGATGGTGTTAGAAAGGTTGATTTAGAGGGAACTTATGTGTTATGGGTCTAGGGGTGGACAAATTATAGTTTGCTTATAAATTAAAGACAGGTGAGGATAATGCAGTCAAGTATCTGTAAGAAAAGTTTTATTTATATTATGTTATAGAGATTGAAGTCACAAGCTTAGGGTAAGGGCCTCGCAGATAGTGTTTTCCGAAATACTACCTGTACCACGAGCCACACAAGAAAGGCAGCAGAAGACTAGAGAGGTTAACAAGTGGCTCAAGAACTGATGTAGGAAGGAGAACTGGGCCGACTTCTCTTTCGGCTACAGGCTCTATCGTAGGGATGGGCTACACCTCAATGGGGAAGGTGCGGCTGTTGTGGGGAAGAAGATGGCGGGGAGGGGTGGGATTTAAACCTCTCTGTGTTTTTCCTGTCCTGACTTGTGAGGTTCCGTGTGTATGGCCCCTCAGGATTCAAACATCTAAGTTTCTCCGTGATGATATTGAGAAATGCATCTAAGGGGGTATATTCACTTGTCGGGGGTATTTCTTTGATGGTAGTTTTTAAATCTGTGAAGGGTCCCTCACCTATTCCTTTCCCTCCCTCATCCAGGAGCTCTGCTAGTATCCTGACGTCAGGCAGCTCATCCATATCTAGTTTTCTAGTGTATAGGTTTATATCTTTCACCGATAGAAATGGATTAAAGTTATTATCCGGGACAAATGATAGTCCCTTTTGTAATACTTCCATTTCTGTGTTGGTTAGGGTACGTTTGGAGAGATTAATGATTTGCATTGCGTCGCTCCCCACAAGTGAATATACCCCCTTAGATGCATTTCTCACGATCATCACAGAGAAACTTAGAGGTTTGAATCCAGAGGGGCCATACACACGGAACCTCACAAGTCAGGAGGTGAAAGCGCTTATCAGGAGGAGAAAGCGCTTAATATGTTACGAAAGGATCAGGTGATTGTAATTAAACCCTCTGATAAGGGACGAAATGTTGTAGTCCTGGATACTGACAGCTATATTTAGATGTGTAGATGTATTTTGGATGACAGTGCGTGATATAGGCGACTTGAGAATAATCCAACTGAATCCTTCAAAGGAGAGCTTAATAAGATTCTCAATGAAGCCAGATGCAATAACCGCATCAGTAAAGATGAGTTGGTCTTTGTCATGCCACAATACACGATACTGCCGGCCTTTTACAGTCTCCCTAAAATACATAAGGGGATTAAACCCCTGAAGGAAAGGCCGATAGTGTCGGACATAGGCAGTCTGACGGAAAAAAATAAGCATTTATGTAGACAGGATTCTCAGACCTTTTGTGACAAGCCTCTTATCCTTCGTAAGGGATTCAATGGATGTCGTAATACGACTCTACGATTTTGGATGTCGAGGCCCTTTACAGCTCAATCCCACACAAACAGGTTTGTGAGGCTGTACAGGCCTTTCTGAATGAAAGGGGCTCTCACTTGAGAAAGCATAACGAACTAATTCTGAAACTTCTCGACTTCATTCTCAATCGCAATATCTTCATATTCGATCGCAAGATCTACCAGCAGCTTAGGGGGGGGTGGCAATGGGGAGTCCGTGTGCCCAACCTTTGCCAACCTCTACCTGGGCTGGTGGGGGAAGATGATCATATTCAGCGACAAATGTGAAGAATGGACCTTTTCCATTATACTATGGATTAGATTCATAGACGATGCCTTCATATTATGAAAAGGGACGAGGGAGAAGTTTGAAAGTTTTGTATCCAGACTTAATGTTAACGATTTGGGCCTCTTTTTTATGTATGAGATTAACGAGACACATCTCACCTTTATTGACCTATCCATCGAAATTGACTCTTTCTATAGGATCAGAACCAAAATGTTCCGGAAGGCCACAGCGACTAATGCCCTCTTGAGGTGGGATCCGTACCCACTAAAAAGAGACATCCCTAAGGGACAATATTTGAGAGCATGACAGAATTGTTCAGAGTGGGCAGATTTTAAGTGAGCATCCAAGGACCTCCAGAGAAGATTTCTAGAGAGGGTTACCCAATGGTGTCATTGAAAAAGGCATACCAACATGCAGCAGAGTGTGAGACGGACAAGCTGTTACACCCCAAAAACAAAATGCGAGAAGACACTATGATACGCATTATTGGGACCTACGATGTTGCACACAGGACACACAGGGAAGTTTAAGCCCTTCTCGAGAGCCATTGGGACATCTTAAAATTAGACTCTATTGTAGGCCACTTGGTGGGTGAACGGCCAATCATTACATACCGTCGGGGGGGGGGGGAGGCAATCTTAGGGACCAGCTGTTTCACAGTGCTTTCAGCATCCCTATTACTGAGACATGGTTGGCCCAAAGACCCAATGGGACTTTCAAATGTGGCAAATGTGTGGCATGCAAAGCCATCTTAAAGGGTGATTGTGTATTGAGTTTGTCAACGGGACATAGCTACATGATCACATCATTTATAATTTGCAAAACCGTGGGTGTGGTTTACGTGGCCACCTGCAGTTGTAAAAAACAATATGTTGGCAAAACAAAGAGAATTTAGAAGGTGCATAGGGGAATATTTGCTGAGTATCAACAAAAAGGATGATACCCCGATAGCACAACATGTTATTGAATTCCATCCCAATGAAAGTGATTATGTCATGTTCCAGGGGATGGAGCACGTTAAACCATCACCCAGAGGTTGGGGACATTGACACATTACTTTTAAAAAAGGAGGCCCAATGGATCTTCACACTAAACACGATTAAGCCAAAAGGACTAAATGATTCTATATCTTTTGCACCCTTTATCGGCTAAATGCATGCTGGAATAGGTTTCAACTGACAATGCTTGCAACACTGTCTCATATTGTCTGCGACAATTCTAATAACCCTACATTGCCACAATGTTAATGAATTAATTATGCACCCCTCAGTGGCTCAATACATGGAGGTAGGGCTGCAAGAAGTATGCTACTCTGAAGCATCATTGTGAATATAATGACAGTCGGGGCTCCTGCGGGTTTAAACTGATTGAGTACACTGGGGTTTATTTGTACCTAACTACACAATACAAATGGAGCTGTACCGAAGACACGTTTCATAATTAGGGACTGGTCCTACTATTTTTATTTCTGGGGCTTTTATTAAGAGAACTAGATACCGAGGAAGTAGAAGCATATAATGAGACCTCTGATCCTCAGTATTGTGCTAATGTTGTTACAGTGCCGTGTACCAATCATGGTAAACTGGGTGAGATTGTTGCCACGGTGAATAATAGCAACAATGTGAATCAAGCACCAGCACTTTCAATATCCAGGCGTCTGTAGCGCTAGATACTGCTACTGTAGGCAAGAATTTGTGAGGTAAGCGGCCATATATATGGGGACCTTGTTAAAGGATCCCCTCGCTGTTCGTGGCGCACCTTCTAATAATTTAGAAGGTGATCGCATGGAGGGATTGTGCAGGAGTAACCCCAAACTGTTATCCCATAAGAGTTAGATCACTTTTATTATGTATTCCATCCCCGTGCTATTAGCAAACTGAAACAAATGTTTCTGCCCTCTCTGGTTTCTGCCAGAAAAGGCTGGCACGGAGGGGTGGGGTGTTTCTCCAATTAAACACTAGCAGGAAACGCCCGCGCTACGGCCGTCATAGTGCCGCAGGCTCGTTCCTGCACTCACAGTATCAGCGGGGTGCAGTGACTATACGAGGGGGTTTAAAGCTGTACGCACGCCATCAGAAGCGTGCAGCATATCAGTATTCTAAAACCCTTTTTAGTGTTATTCAAGATGCTCCTGATGAAGGGTCAGCAGTGTCTCACTTAGAAACACGTTGAGCACTGAAAGGGTTTGTCACCAGATCTGGGCATATTAAACAGGATGACATTTGCAATGTGCAAATGTCACCTGATGCCCAATCTGGTATTAATTTTTATATTGGTGCCCCTGTTTTTGATTAAAAAAAAAGCACTTTTATTTTATGCTAATTAGGCTTACTTGGTGCAAGGGGAGGTTACCCTGCACCTAGTAAGCTCCGTTTGCCCACCTGCTGTCACGCCTTCCTTGTCTTGATTGACAGGGCCAGGCAGCTTGTTCGATCTTCTGCCGGCCCTGTCCTCGCTTCAAATCCCACACCTGCGCCGTGCGGAATAAAATCTGCGCAGGCGCAGTGAGTGGCACTGGCCGCCGGGCTCCCGGCTACCTCACTGTGCCTGCGTCGACGTCAGAGTACACCCGGCATCAGCTGAGGAACAGTAATAGGTAGTAGGTCTAGAGCAACCTTAAGTGTAGTGGAGACAGAGCTACTGGATGTGAATGTATGAATCCTATTCCCCATTTCAGTCACCTATGAGTGCTTGTGTGGTGGTGTTTGAGAGCAACTACAAAGTAAAATTAGGATTTTTTTGCACTCATGAACAGATCATTACCTTTTTGACAACAAGGGACAGAAGAGGCGATTATATATTTTTAAGCTCCAGTCCCTTGCTGCCAGCCTGATTGTGGAATATAGTGGAGAGCCACGTGATTTATTTATTTTAATTGATCTTCTAA
This sequence comes from Rhinella marina, assembly GCA_900303285.1. NCBI lineage: Eukaryota > Metazoa > Chordata > Amphibia > Anura > Bufonidae > Rhinella > Rhinella marina. Next base: position 98,070 of record ONZH01005350.1, on the reverse strand, counting down.
TAAAGTAGTTTTTAACGTACTTTACTCAGGCAGTAAACAAAAAGGAGTTTGTTATAAGCCACCAAATATACCACAGAAAATCAGCTACTAAAAGGAGATAGATGAGTCAGCAAGTCACAATGAGGTTATTATTATCAGGACTTCGACAACCCAGATATAGACTGGGAAACTGAAACCAGTAGATCTAATAGGAAACAGGTTATTGGCAATAACCTAAGACAACTACCTTTCCCAACTGGTTTAGAACACGACTAGAGGGACGGCCATACTAAAATTAGTACTAACCAATAGACCTGACAGAACAATAGATGTGCAGGTTGAGGGACATCTAGGAAATAGTGACCATAAAAAAAAAAAACTTCCAATTGTCATTCAAAAGTGTGTTTCTTCAGGGAGGCACAGAGAGATTCATTGCCAAAGAGTAAAACTAACCATAAAATGTTCTTCAAGTATATGTGGTAAAAAGTATAAATCTGAAGGTGTCAGCCCTTTACAGAATGATGAAGTTAGAGTTGTAAGGAGCGATAAGGAGAAAGCATAACTATTAATTTTTTTTCTCTCCAATGTATTTACTTAGAGAAAATAAACTGTCAGATAAAATGCAGAAAGTAAAAGTAAATTTCTTATTAAAAATGGCCTGTCTGAACCAAAAAGAAGTGCAGCCGCATCTTAAAAAGATTAAAATAGACCTGTTAGAGAGGTGCATTATGTAATCTGTAGTTAATGTAATCTTCTAATCAGTGATTGTATCTGTGAGCTACCCCCTCTCTTAATTGTAGCTGTGTCATGTGACCAAATCTCTGATCTCCAACTGACACAGGACAGGAAGTCAGTTACTTCTCTATTCATTCCTATGAGACTGAAAGTGAGGCTCCCATAGGAGTACATAGAAAAACAAACTTCCCGTCCACACATAAGATGCTGCGTCAGTTGAACAGTCTGATTGCTGGTCACATGACACCGATGAGAAGTATTAGGGAGGAATAACTCACAAATACAGCCACTGGTAAGATAGGTTATCATTATGATTTCCTGGAAAACCCCTTTAGCCCCTTCAGTACCGAGTCACTTTTCACCTTAAAATTCACTATATTATAAATATGAATTTCTCTGCTTTTATGGGTTAAAGGGGTATTCTCATCTTGCTATTTCAGCCTTACCAGCAGCCAGCTCTGCAGTTCACTTCCTGGTTTCCTGCTTCTAAGGCTGGGCGGGCTTAGGCAGTTAGAGTGAAGGTTTGCCACGCCTCCTTATGACATCACACTGAGAACTCCGTCCTTATGCTCGTGCATGTGAATAGTATGAGTCATCACTCATCAAGGTTATATATCACCAATATATCATGTCCCATGTCATATATCACCAATGTATCATGCCCCCAAGGTTATATATCACCAATATATCATGTCCCCAAGGTTATATATAACCAATATATCCAAAACATAGCCACTTTCATAGTTATATATTTTCTGATAATATAAAATAAATAAACTCCTTTTGCATTCAACAAATCGTTGGTGGGTATAGTGGACATTTTTTTTTTTATAATTATTGCTAATAATACTACTACTTTTGCTTGCAACAAATCGTTGGTAGATACAGTGGAAAAGTTTCTTTATAAATATATTTATAACTTATAATTATACTCCTTTTGCATGCAATAAATTGTTGGTGGATAAAGTGGAGAAGTTTTTTTTTTTTCCATACTTACCTAGGTAGATGCGGCTCCTTCTCGATCGCTCTGGCTGCTTCCTTCTCCCTTGAATCCTCCGCGATGTCTGCGATCGCATACAGAGCATGCGCGGCTCTTTATGAGAGCGCAGTGAGAAAAAGAGGGTGCACGAGCAGCGGCCAGCGCGCTCCCGATGCCTATGAGCCGCCGTCCAGGGGATTAAAAGACAGTAACTGCGCAAGCGCGGCCCGCTGCCTTATCGGAGCGGTGGTGGCCGTAACCAAGGGGAACATAAGGTAAACAAGGGGTCAGTGGGCGAGGTTTTATTATACTTTAGGTAATTTTTGGATAATAAGGACTACTTAGGAAAATCTAAATCATCACTAAAGGAGCCCCAAAAAATGTATTTATGGAAACGAGAATACCCCTTTAACAAAAAAAGGACCCCATAATCTGTTACCCATTTTCTAAATATTTCCTAAATATGTCAACACCCATATGTGGTGGTACACTGCTGTAGGGGCAGGACTCAGAAACAAAGGAGCTCCATATGGCTTTTTCAGCAAATATTTTGATGGATTGGTTTATGGGCGCCATTGGTTAGCAATTTTAGAGTGATTGTCTTATGTGGGGGTTCATTTTGTACAGGATGAGGTGACATTTTCATTGGCACATATGACTTTGACAACTCGATATTATGCATTTTGTAAGGTGATTATTTATGCAGGATGAGATGACAGTTTGATACCATTTTAGGGTAAATACTGGATGACTTTTTGATCAGTTGGTATTACACTTTTTGTGAGGCAAGGTGACAAAAAATGCTGTTTTGGAACTTTTTTTTTATTTTTATGGCCTTTAGCTGATGGGATTAACCATGTGATATTTTTATATTGCCAGTCGATATAGACGCGGCAATACCCGATATGTTGTCTTCTGTTTTTTTTATCCTATTTTTTACAATTTTACATAACTTAATTATGGGTGTTTTGTTTTTGTTTTTAACTTCTAACTTATTTTTTTTATGTGAAACATTTTTTTAACTTTTTTTCCCCCACTGTGGGACTTAAACTTTTGTGGTCTGATCTGCTCTGAAAAGGATCACAATACATGTGTATTGTAATGCATTAGCTGTCAGTGTATTATCACTGTAATTCACTGACAGCCTGCTTGCCTTCCATAAAAGGCAGCCACGATGCCTATGGAAGGCATCAGGCTGCCTTCCCAGCCATTGAGTCACAGACAACGCAGTGCGGGGACCCGATGGGAGCTGCAAGGGAACCACCTCCCTCCGCTAACCCCGAACATGCCATGGTCAGCGCTGACCACGACACAGCAAGGGTTAATGCACCGGCATCTGTGTTTTCACCGATGCTGGCACATACAGCAGGTGCTCGGCTGTCAGTGACTGCTGGGCCCTGCTGCTAAACCTGTATGGTGCTGGGGTTCAAGTCATGTCCCGTAGCGCAGTACATGTATGGTGGTGGTACCCTAGGGGTTGAGATTTGTATATTTTGCTTTATTGTATTTATTTTTATTATAATGAATTTACTGTTTTATTATTATAGATAATTGTTGTATGTGCTTTTGTGTATCTTGTTGTTTATAGTATGTGTGCAATGATGCTTATTACCAGAACACTGTTATTTCCATGATGGGATTAATAAAGTTTATCTTATCTGATCTTATTTTAGAAACTGCACCTTTCAAATCATTCAAAACTGATTTTAGAAACTTTGTTTACAGAGGCAGTGTCTACAACCCACGGAAGTTGATCAGGTAGTGCAGCTTATCCAGGATAGCATATCAATGCGAGCTATGGCAAGGTGGTTAGCTGTGTCTATCTGCACAGTGTCCAGAACATGGAGCAGATACCAAGTGACAGGCCATTGCACACGGAGATGTGGATGGGGCCGTAGGAGAGTAACAACCCAGCAGCAGGACCGCTACACCTCCTCCTTTGTGCAAAGAGGAACATGAGGAGCAGTACCAGAGCCCTGCAAAATGACCTCCAGCAGGTCACTAATATCCATGTGTCTGCTCAAACTGTCAGAACCAGACTCCATGAGAGCCTCACGACCACAAGTCGGTGTTGGGCTTACAGCACAACACCGTGCAGGGTGATTGGCATTTGCCAGAGAACACCAAGATTGGCAGATTTGACATTGGTGCCCTGTGCTCTTCACGATTGAGATCAGGTCCGCACTGAGCACCTGTGACAGTGTCTGAAGACATAGTGGAGAACATTCTGCTGCCTGCAACCTCCTCCAGTATGAACGGTTTGGCAGTGGGTCAGTAATGGTGTTTGGAGGTATTGCTTTGGAGTGCCACAAAGCCCTCCATGTGCTGGCCAGAGGTACCCTGACTGCCATTTGGTACCGGGATGAAATCCTCAGAACCACTGTGAGACCATATGCAGGTGCATGGGCCCTGGGTTTCTTCTGATGCATGACATTGCTAGGCCTCATGTGGCTGAAGTGTGCCATTCCAGCATGACGGTATTGATACTATGGACTGGCCTGCCCGTTCCCCAGACCTGAATCAAATCGAGCACATCTGGGACATCATGTCTTGTTCTATCCACCAATGCCATGTTGTACCACAGACTGTCCAGAAGTTGACTGATGCTTTAATCCAGGTTTGAGAGGAGATCCCTCAGGAGAACATCCGCTGCATCATCAGGAGCATTAGCAGGAGTTGTAAGGAGGTCATACAGGCACGTAGAGGCCACACACACTACCGAGCCTCATTTCCTTGTCTTGAGGCATTTCAACTGAAGTTGGATCAGCCTGAAATTTGATTTTCCACTATGATTTTGAAAATCAGTCCAAATCCAGACCTCCATGGGATATTAATATTGATTTACATTGATCATTTTTATGTTTTATTGTTATCAGCGCATTCCATTATGTAATGAATAAATATTTGCAATTGGAATATTTCATTCATTGAGATCTAGGATGTGGGATTTTAGTGTTCCCTTTTTTGAGCAGTGGTATATAAAATATAAAAGGATATTGCTTTTGGAGGGCAGACTTTGCTGGAATGAGACCATATGAGCTACCCCCTACAATAACCCCCTCCCCTTCCAAAAAAAAAAAAAAAACATATTGAGGGGTGTAATGAGCGCTTTGACCAACACGCATTTCATGGATTTAGAAACATTTGGTCAAAATAAAAAATTCTAATTTCTTTTCCAATAAATGCTGCTTCAGCTCGAATTGTATGGGCCAGATCCCCAGTACATTATGGGCTCAGAATAAAACGGATATTGGGAAGCTGAGGGGGCCTCCAGTCCTGGTGAAACTTAAGCTGGGGGCAACCCCACCTCAGCAGAAGCAATATGCACCGAGCCCAGCACAAGAGGCAGCAATTGATGTCATTATTAGGGATCTCCTGAAAGCAGGGGCTCTGAAACTGACCACTTCAGTATGTAACACTCCTTTGTACCCAAAAAAGAAAAAGACAGAAAGGGGCCAGCCGGACACATATCTTATGGTCCATGACCTCCGGGCTGTGAATGCAGTGACTGAGCTAGTGACACCTGTTGCACCGAACCGGCACACACTGTTAGCTCAGATACCTTATGATTCAGCCTGTCTTACTGTTATTGACTTAGCGAATGCGTTTTTCTCAGTCACTTTACAGCCGGACTGTCAGTATTTGTTCGCTTTTACATTCAAAGGGAAACAATACAAATGGACTGTTTTGCCACAAGGAGCTCAGAACTCCCACACTATGTACACTGCAGCCATGGTATTTATACTGCAGTGTTGGCAACCATCTCATAATCAGGTGGTGCTCCTCTAGTATGTGAATATGTGGATGACCTTCTCTTTTGTTGTCCAGATCAAGGCACTTGCTCTCAAGCCTCTTTATCTCTGCTCCGTTTCCTAGCAGAACAGGGATGTAAAATCTCGAAGGCTTCTTTCACACTAGCGGCAGTCCGGATCCGGCAGGTGAAGGGTGCCGCCGGATCCGGACTGCCGCAGGGACATGTGTGGGGCCGGAACCGTGTTCCGGCCCGACACGTCACACGGTACCATATACATACACAAAAACATACATACTTACATTCTCCAGGCAGGCAGGCCGCATGTCTTCACGCCCAGGAGGCGTGCAGCTATGACGATTCCCCACAGCACCCTCTGCTGGGCGCTGTAGGGAATCGTCATAGCTGCGCGCCTCCTGGGCGTTAAGACGTGCGGCCTGCCTGCCTGGAGTATGTAAGTGTGTATGTGTGCGCGCGTTTGTGTAGGTCTGTCTGTGTGGGTGACGGATCCGTCCTGAACTCAATTGAAAGTCAAAGGAGGGCGGATCCGTTTACCATTGTGGTCACACCAGACGGATCCGTCCCCATTGACTTGCATTGGGGGTCATTCCGGATCAGTCTTGGTGCGGATGCCTGGACCAGAGAAAAAAACGCAGCATGCTGCGGTTTGTTCTCCGGTCTGAAGACGGAACGGAATGCTTTCAGGAGCATTCTGTTGTCTTCAGTTCAGTTTTATCCCCATTGACAATGAATGGGGACAAAGCGGAAGCGTTTTTTTTCCGGTATTGAGCCCCTATGACGGAACTCAATACCGGAATTTAAAAACGCTAGTGTGAAAGTAGCCTAAGTCTAAACTTCAGTACTATCAGGATAAGGTTGTGTTCTTGGGACATTGCATATCCCAAGGATCTCGGCGCCTCACACCTGAAAGGAAACAGACAGTGGAAGCCATGAAACTTCCCAGGAATGTCTCAACTATGTACATTCCTGGGACTGCTTTCCTACTGTAAACCATGGATAAGGGCTGTCTCTAGTCTAATGCAACCTCTCTATCTGCACCACTATGACTCAATTTACACTCACACAAGAGGCAGTTAACGGTTTCCACTCTCTTAATATAGCCATTGTGTCTACACCGGCCCTTGGTACTTCAAAATACTGAAAACCTTTTTTACTCTAATGTACAGAATTAGGAGGACATGCTGCTTCAGACCTCAAACAAAAACACGGACACCAACAGAGACCTGTAGCATACTACTCGGCCAGACTGAACCCAGTGGCGAGAGGTGCACCCTCCTGTGTCAGGGCTGTGGCGGCCGTATACCTTATGCTGAACAAAGCCTCTGAGATTGTACTGGATTATCCAGTCACTATACTTACTCCACATGACATCCATGGCATTCTTTCCCAAGTCCAACCTAGACACATCTCCATGGCTAGGCAACTGCGGCTGCAGTGTGTGCCCTCCTGATGCCCCCATATGTCACCCTACCTTAAACCCAGCCACTTTCCTGCCTATAGATTCCAAGGGGGAAGACAGTGACTCAAACCTATTCCTGTCGTCCCTCAATGAGGAAGAACTAGAGGAATCTTTAGCAGCACATGACTGTGTTGCCTTTATGGCACAAGAAATTGTGGTACTTGAACATGTCTGACGAACCCATCCAGGTCCGTCACGCTTCTATACGGGATATGCGGTGTTTACACAATATGAGGCAATAAAAGCAGAACCACTCCCTCCTCACCATTCAGCACAGAAAGCGTAGATGAAGGAACTCTGTGAAGTGGCAAAGGGCAAGACCACTAATATATACACTGACTCACGATATGCTTTTGGGATTGCCCATGACTATGGCCCTATATGGAAAGCCTGGGCTTTCCTGACGTCGAATGGTAAGCTGATCAAAAATGCAGATCAATTCAAAGAACTCATGGACTGCCTCCGCCTACCTGTGGAGCTAGGTATTGTCAAAGTAAAGTCCCATACAAGAGCAGATACAGACATTTTAAAAGGAAATAAAAAGGCACATAAAGCTGCTAAACAAGCTGCCAGAAAGCCTAGGACATACCTCCCAAGTGTCCCTCTTTTGGAGGGACAGTCCCTCTTTTTGACCCAAGTCCCTCTGTTCCTCTTTGATCCTTAAATGTTACTCTTTTTGACCTGGGGAATTAGTGCATTAATACATTTACTAAATTGCTCCTTACTGAAGTGTTTGTATGGTTTCTACCTGTTTATTAGACCAGAACTTCATTATTTGGTGCAATTTGTACCTTAAAATATCTATAATCTGATGATTTATGTGCTAATATTTATATAGACATTAAAAAGCAAGAAAAAAATTGTCACAGGGGGCTCCAGTAATTATGCTTTGGGTGGACTTAGAGGGGTGGCCTAGTATGAAAAAACTGCCGTGATGTGCACCGTACACATTGTCCCTCTTTGCAATTTTCAAAAGTTTGGAGGTAAGGCCTAGGATTATGGGCCAGACAACTCCTTGCCGCCATAACAACCATCCCAATAACACCAGATATTCTCCTCTCCCTACAGAAACAGGCAAGTGGCCATGAAAAGAGGGAGTGGGAGAGAGTGGGGGCCAAAGAAGAGGAGAATAGTATGTGGCAGCTGGCAGACCGGAGGTGCCTGCCTTGGCCCCTTTTTCCCATGATGGCACAGGTGGCGCACAGAAAAACTCACTTATCAAAGACAACAATGTGCTCAGTAGTATAAACATTGGATAGCCCTTGGGTTTAGCACTTTAGCCGCCCGCTTTACCCAGGCATGTATGGTGTGTGCCAGGCAGAACACTTGAAGAATGGTCAAAGTCCCCTATAAACATACTCTTTAAACCACTTTACTCCTTTCAGAGACTGTAGATTGACTATATACAACTAGCCCAAGGTAGGTGTATATGCGTATGTGCTTGTGTGTTGACCTCTTTTCTGGATGGCCTGAAACGAACCCAGTGGCAAATGCTACTGGAAAAGCCACCATTTAGAAACTGCTCAAGGAAGTAGTGTGCAGATATGGGCTTCCAGAAGTGACCAGAGGGCACATTTCAGAGGGGAAATTATGAAAGCAGTGAAAGAGGCCTTAGGAATCCAACAAGCATTCCATGTGTCGTACACCCACAAAGCTCAGGAAAAGTCGAAAGACTGAATGGCACACTTAAATTGGAAATCCAAAAAGCCATGGAGGAAACAGGGAGGAATTGGGTTGACTGCTTACATGTAGTCATGTTCTCAATCAACACTCCAAGTAGAAAAACTGATTTGTCCCCTTACGAAATCCTCTTTGGGTCTTCCCCCCCGTACTCGCCTGTATTTTCCACAAGCATTGGCCAAAATCCATCACTCACCTTCTTGGTCAAATAGCCCTTACACAGCCTGGAGGTGTGTGTGAGATCATTGTCATGTTGATAAATAGATGATGGTCCAACTAAACGCAAATCGGATGGAATAGCATGCTGCTGCAAGATGCTGTGGTAGCCATGCTGGTTCAGTATGCCTTCAATTTTGAATAAATCCCCAACAGTGTCACCAGCAAAGAACCCCCACACCATCACACCTCCTCCTCCATGCTTCACTGTGGGAACCAGGTATGTAGAGTCCATCCGTTCACCTTTTCTGCGTCGCACAAAGACACGGTGGTTGGAACCAAAGATCTCAAATTTGGACTCATCAGACCAAAGCACAGATTTCCACTGGTCTAATGTCCATTCCTTGTGTTCTTTAGCCCAAACAAGTCTCTTCTGCTTGTTGCCTGTCCTTAGCAGTGGTTTCCTAGCAGCTATTTTACCATGAAGGCCTGCTGCACACAGTCTCCTCTTAACAGTTGTTGTAGAGATGTGTCTGCTGCTAGAACTCTGTGTGGCATTGACCTGGTCTCTAATCTGAGCTGCTGTTTACCTGCGATTTCTGAGGCTGGTGACTCGGATGAACTTATCCTCCGCAGCAGAGGTGACTCTTGGTCTTCCTTTCCTGGGGCGGTCCTCATGTGAGCCAGTTTCTTTGTAGCGCTTGATGGTTTTTGCGACTGCTCTTGGGGACACTTTCAGAGTTTTCCCAATTTTTCAGACTGAGACTGACCTTCATTTCTTAAAGTAATGATGGCCACTCTTTTTTCTTTACTTAGCTGCTTTTTTCTTGCCATAATACAAATTCTAACAGTCTATTCAGTAGGACTATCTGTATATCCACCTGACTTCTGCCCAACACAACTCATGGTCCTAACCCCATTTATAAGGCAAGAAATCCCACTTATTAAACCTGACAGGGCACACCTGTGAAGTGAAAACCATTTCAGGTGACTACCCCTTGAAGCTCATCAAGAGAATGCCAAGAGTGTGCAAAGCAGTAATCAAAGCAAAAGGTGGCTACTTTGAAGAACCTAGAATATAAGACATATTTTCGGTTGTTTCACACTTTTTTGTTAAGTATATAATTCCACATGTGTTAATTCATAGTTTTGATGCCTTCAGTGTGAATCTACAATTTTCATAGTCATGAAAATACAGAAAACTCTTTGAATGAGAAGGTGTGTACAAACTTTTGGTCTGTACTGTATATAATAGTAAAAATAGGTTTTTAGGTCATAAGAAAACTGTGTAAGAAGAAAAGAAAAACTGTTACAGTCAGATACTTCCAGCCAAATCAGTATGGTTCACAGACAGTATAGTCATAATTTTTAAGAGTTAAACCGGATATTCCATAAAGCAAGATCTCCCACTGGAAAGATCCAGCATGTGTAATTGTGATATAATTTGCAGGATGCGCAGGAGGAAATCAGGTGAAAAGGTGTTAAGTCCTGGACGTCTTATTAGCACGTCAATGTACCTCCCGAGCAATACCTTAAATTATTCACAAAAGGGGGGATTTGTGAGGGAAACATAAAGGCGTCCATTTGGTACACATATTCATTTTATATTCATGCATAACTTGCACTTACTCATGAGGGGGATTTAGCCTTGGAAGGCAGGAGTACAAACTCCACAGTGGGCCTTTAATCCCCCTATACTGACCATTCCTTTTTATATCTAAAACCAAACACAGTAACTTAAAGCTTGTCTGTACAAGGACACCTTTATTGTGTTAGTCTGTGTATAAATATGTGCACTGCTCATTACGATAAAGAGGCCATTACGGGAAACACAATTTGCCTGTGTTTCTGTGTCGTGACCTCGAGCTGGCTCACTCAACTTCAGAACTATTCCCGTGAGTCCATACCCTTGATTTGACAAAATGTTGGCCTTAAAGGCAGATGACTGGCATATATGCTGTTATTTAGTTAGTAATGATCTACTAACACAACCAGATCCTTCTCACCAAGTGACTCTCCCAGTTTAACTCCCCCTAGGACATATGCTACATGCAGATTATTAACCCCTAAGTGCATAACATTACATTTATCTATATTGAGCCTCATATGCCAAGTGGAGGCCAAAACAGTAAGTTTGTCTAAGTCAGCTTGTAACTTATTAACATCTTCCATAGACTGTACCAAATTACAAAGTTTGGTGTCATCTACAAAAATAGAAACAGCACTATTATTCCATACTCTAAGTCATTAAAGAATAAGTTAAATGATAGCAGACCCAGCACAGAACCTTGGGGTGCACCACTTATAACTGGGGACCATTCAGAGTAGGAATCATTGACCACAACTCTTTGGATACAATCTTGAAGAACATTTTCAATACAATTACACATTTTATTTTCTAAACCAATAAACCTCAATTAATCCATTAGACGTCCATGAGGGATAGTATTGAACACCTTTGCAAAGTCCAAAAACACAATATCCACAGCCTTCCCCCCAAGCTTCTACTCACTTCTTAATAATACAAAATCAGGTTAGTTTGACAGTTCTGTCCTTAGTAAAACCATGTTGGCTATAACTTATTCTATTATTTGCAGTTACATAATCCTGTATGTAGTCTAAGTCCATCAAACATTTTTCCATTCCTCTCAACTTTTCAGGCTTTCAAAGAGGGATACTTTTGGTTCACTATGAGAAAGATCCATTTTTCCTGCATATCTATACACTTCTGTAGTTTTTGTTTATGAAAAGATAATCTGAAAATAGAAATTTCTAAAATCCCAATTGCATCAAATAATGAAATAATATACAAGACGGGCTTGAATATACAGAGAAGAACCAAACAAACACTTTCTGGGTCAATATCTTGAATGTACTGTAATAACACAAATCTATATCTAAGATCAAAAATAGGGACATTTAAGGAACAAAGAGGAAATTGGGTCAAAAATAGGGACTGCCCCTGCAAAAGAAAGACATATTGGATATCTGATTTTTCCCACAATGGATGCTGTGTCTACTGGTCTATAATTACCCAGTGAAGATCTAGCACCCTTTTTGAATATCAGCACCACATTTGTCTTGTGCCAGTCCCCTGGTACAATGCCTGTCCTTAACCCTTTCAGTACCGAGCCACTTTTCACCTTAAAGGGGTTGTCCAAGTTCTGAAAAAAATATTTAGCACTGTAAATCTGATGGGCAACAATATATAACTAAGTTCAGCAAGTTTTAGGCAAAAAAAAAAATCTATATTTCCTCATTTCCCTGGTTCTCTTCTGGCCTTTGTTTACATGCAATAACAACAATCTCAGCCCCTCCCCCCTTCTCTGCAAAGGCAGTGAATATAAGTGCTGTGAGTACATGTCTACCTGTTCTTGTGAAATACAATTCCTCTATAGCTCCTTGCCCAGCATTTGTCTCCTCTCACTGCTGCAGCTACCATTTGTTATAAAGCCTTGAGCCCTCAGTGTGTTCTGGCTGAAGGGGTTAATCATCATAGACCAGGGAGATAAGGTGAAATCACAGGTCATGTGACCCTCAGTCAACTCTGAGAAACCAGCAGCTTTAGAAACACAAAGTATATGGGAAAGTTGTTATACTTGACAAGTTAGTAACATATAAAGAACAAAAAAATAACTCGGACAACCCCTTTAAATCCCAGGCCGATTTTTGCAAATCTGACATGTGTCAATTTATGTGGTAATAACTTTAGAACGCTTTTACTTATCCAGGCCATTCTAAGATTGTTTTATCGTCACATATTGTGCTTCACGACCATAGTAAATTTATGGCAAAATATTTCATTTTTATTTATAAAAAAATACCAAGTTTAGCAAAAATTTGGAAAAAAATTTCAAAATTTCAATTTCTCTACTTTCAAAATACATAGTAATACCTCCAAAAATAGTTATTATTTCACATTCCCCATATGTATACCTTATGTTGGCATCATTTTATAAATGTCATTTTACTTTTTTTTGGACATGAGAAACCTTAGAAGTTTAGAATCCATTTTTCAAATTTTCAACAAAATTTCCAAAACCATTTTTTTGAGCACCAATTCAGTTATAAATTGGGCTTACCTAATGGAAACCACTAATAAATGACCCCATTTTAGAAACTACACCCCTCAAATTATGAAAAACTAATGTTACAAACTTTATTAACCCTTGAGGTGTTCCACAAGAATTAAAGGAAAATGGAGGTGAAATTTCAAAATTTCAATTTTTTGGTAGATTATTTATGTTAATTTTTTTCTTGCAACACAGCAAGGGTTAACAGCAAACTAAACTTCAATATACATTACTCTGATTCTGCAGTTTACAGAAATACCCCATATGTGGTGGTAAACATCTCTATGGGTTTGTGGCAGTGGTCAGAAGGAAAGGAGCGCCATATGGATTTTGGAGGCAGATTTTGCTAGAATGGTTTTTAGGCACCATTTTGTAATTGAGATACCCTGACGTATCCCTACAGTGGAAACCCTCAAAAAGTGACCCCATTTTGGAAACTACACCCTTTAAAGAATATATAAAGGGCGGTACTGACCACTTTGACCCCCTTTTACGGAATTTGGAAACATTTGGCTGTGAAAATGAAAAGATTCATTTCTTCCAATAAAATGTTGCTTTAGCCCAAAATTTTTCATTTTCACAAGGGGTAACAGGAGAAAAGCACACCATAATTTGTTACCCTTTTTATCCTGAATACGCCAACACCCCATATGTGGTGGTAAACTGCTGTGGGGGCACATGGCAGGACTCAGAAGAGGAGTGCCATATGGATTTTGCAGCACAGATTTTGATAGATCGGTTTGCGGGAGCCATTGATTTTTATTTTTTTTTTAGTTATTGTCTTATGTGGAGGCTCATTTTTTGCGTGATGAGGTGAAGTTTTCATTGGTACCATTTTGGGGTACATAAGACTTTTTGATCGCCTGCTATTACACTTTTTGTGAGTCAAGGTGAAAAAAAAATAGCTGTTTTGACATAGTTTTTTTAAATTATTCTTTACAGCATTCACCCGAAGGTGCAAATCATGTGATATTTTTATAGAGGAGGTTGTTACGGACGCGGTGATACCAAATACGTCTAACATTTTTATTTTTATTAAGTTTTTCACATTAGATGCATTTTTGAACAGAATAAAATCTTTTTGTGTTGCCATTTTCTGAGCCATATTTTTTTTTTTTTTTTGAGCGATTGTCTCAAGTAGGGTTTCATTTTTTGCGGGACGAGATGACTGTTTGATTGGTACCATTTTGGGATTAATACATCTTTTTGATCACTTGGTATTACACTTTTTGAGTCAAGCTGATCAGAAACTGGCTTTTTTTGCATTGTTTTTATTTTTTATGGCGTTTACCTAGTGGGGTGGGTAATGTGATATTTTTATAGAGCCGGTCGATAGACTGATTTTCTAGTAGACCCCAATGAGTTACTATTGGTGTCTATTAGAATTACTCTATGTTCCAATGGAGCCTTGTCACAGGCACAGTCTCTACAGGAACCTATCTGCGGCAGCCTCAGATCATTCAGGAGAACCAAGGTTGTGGCACCCACTATCTGTGAACCCCCAATTCTCACTAGGGAGAGCGGTTGCAAGCCTGGGTTTTTCTTCTTTAAAATCTGCTCCAAAAAAGCTTCAAGACAGCCTCCCAGTCATTTCAATCGGATGCAGCACTTTTTTTTTTCCACTTGGAAAAATAAAGCAGCATGCTCTATCATGGGGCAGAATCCAGCTCCATGGAATACATGCGCTTTCTTTGTCACGGATCCGCACAAAAAAAGAAACCTTGAGCTCAAATTGCAGTTTTGTATTGAATTGAACACCCATTAAAAAAAAAATAAAAAAATGCACAAAAAAATCCATGGTGCTGCTTGTTGGCCTGCTGGGACTTGTGGTTTTCCACCACAGCTTTTCTCCTGCGCCTATAAAGAAGAAGAAAAGAAGAAAAAAAAGAAGTTACTGATCCCTAAACCACCCTCCATCCCGGTTATAAATTTCAGTTAGTGTCAGTGTAGGTTTTTGCACGAACGCACTGTATCTGCGTACGTGCAGTTTGCAGAGGACTGTAGTGAATTTTTTCACTACAGTTTGTGCATGCACACACGACCTGTGTGCGTGTGTGCTGTATAAGCAGCATCTGCACATTTTTTATTTATTTATTTATTTTTTTTACATATCTTGTGTGAAAAAAAAGAACCGCAGGTAGTGGTACTTAGATTTCAGTTAGTGTCAGTTTAGGAATTTGCACAAACGCATCATCTGCTGTGGATTCGTGCTGCATATGGGGCTTGTTAAAAAAAACCAAAGTCCTCAAAAATAAAAATACAGCCACAAAATGGGATATTTTTAAAAGCATCCTAATATCTAATTATGAGAGGTACAAACCGTATAGGAATAAAATAATAAGAAACAAGAAAAAAACAATGTGGATAAATAGAACTGTAAAGAAAGCAATAAATGACAAAAAGAAAGTATTTAAATCACTAAAACAGGAGGGGAGTGAGGAAGCATTGAAAAACGATAAGGAAAAAAATAGAATATGTAAAAGACACATAAAAACAGCCAAACTAGAGACCGAGAGATTAATCGCCAAAGAGAGTAAAACTAACCCTAAAATGTTCTTCAATTATATAAATACTAAAAAGTATAAACCTGAAGGTGTCGGCCCCTTACAGAGTAATGAGGGGGGAGTTGCAGAGAGCGATGAGGAGAAAGCGAAGCTACTAAATAACTTTTTCTCCAATGTATTCACTGAGGAAAATAAACTGTCAGATGAAATGCAGAGTATAAAAGTAAATTCCCCTTTAAAAGTGTCCCCTCTGACCCAGGAAGAGGTGCAGCAACGTCTTAAAAATATTAAAATAGACAAATCACCAGGACCGGATGGCATACACCCCCGTGTCCTAAGAGAATTAAGTAATGTAATCGACAGACCCTTATTTCTGATATTTAAGGACTCTATAATGACGGGGAGTGTTCCACAGGATTGGCGCATAGCAAATGTGGTGCCAATATTCAAAAAGGGTCCAAAAACAGAGCCCGGAAACTATAGGCCGAGAAGTTTAACTTCTGTTGTGGGTAAACTGTTTGAAGGTTTTCTAAGAGATGCTATCTTGGAGTACCTCAATGAAAATAAGCAAATAACTCCATATCAGCATGGCTTCATGAGGGATCGGTCATGTCAAACCAATTTAATCAGTTTCTATGAGGAGGTAAGTTCTAGACTTGACCGCGGCGACTCAATGGATGTCGTATATTTGGACTTCTCCAAAGCGTTTGACACGGTACCACATAAAAGGTTAGTATACAAAATGAGAATGCTTGGCCTAGGAGAAAATGTCTGTATGTGGGTAAGTAACTGGCTCAGTAATAGAAAACAGAGGGTGGTTATTAACGGTACATACTCAGATTGGGTCACTGTCACTAGTGGGGTACCACAGGGGTCTGTATTGGGTCCTATTCTCTTCAATATATTTATTAATGATCTTGTAGAAAGCTTGCACAGTAAAATATCAATTTTTGCAGATGACACTAAACTGTGTAAAGTAATCAACACAGAGGAGGACAGTGCACTGCTACAGCAGGATCTGGATAGACTGGAGGCTTGGGCAGAAAAGTGGCAGATGAGGTTTAACACTGACAAATGTAAGGTTATGCATATGGGAAGGAATAATGCAAGTCACCAGTACATACTAAATGGTAAAGCATTGGGTAACTCTGACATGGAAAAGGACCTAGGAATTTTAGTGAACAGCAAACTAAGCTTCAGAAACCAGTGTCAGACAGCTGCTGCCAAGGCCAATAAGATAATGGGTTGCATCAAAAGAGGCATAGATGCCCGTGATGAGAACATAGTCCTGCCACTTTACAAATCACTAGTCAGACCACATATGGAGTACTGTGTACAGTACAGTACTGTGTACAGCTGGGCTCCTGTGAACAAGGCAGACATAGCAGAGCTGGAGAGGGTTCAGAGGAGGGCAACTAAAGTAATAACTGGAATGGGTGGACTACAGTACCCAGAAAGATTATCAAAATTAGGGTTATTCACTTTAGAAAAAAGACGACTGAGGAGAGATCTAATAACTATGTATAAATTTATCAGAGGTCAGTACAGAGATCTCTCCCATGATCTATTTATCCCGAGGACTGTGACTGTGACGAGGGGACATCCTCTGCGTCTGGAGGAAAGAAGGTTTGTACATAAACATAGAAGAGGATTCTTTACGGTAAGAGCAGTGAGACTATGGAACTCTCTGCCTAAGGAGGTGGTGATGGTAAGTTCACTAAGAGAGTTCAAGAAGGGCCTGGATGTATTTCTGGAGGGTAATAATATTACAGGTTATAGTTACTAGAGATGGGTCGTTGATCCAGGGAGTTATTCTGATTGCCTGATTGGAGTCGGGAAGGAATTTTTCCCCCTAAAGTGAGGAAAATTGGCTTCTACCTCACAGGGTTTTTTTTTTTGCCTTCCTCTGGATCAACTTGTAGGAAAACAGGCTGAACTGGATGGACAGATGTCTTTTTTACTAACTATGTTACTATGTAAACAGTATTGGAGTGCGAATGTCTTGTACCACTTTTTTTGTTGCCCATAGCAACCAATCAGAGCTCCCCTTTCATTTCTCCAGAGCACTATATGAAATGAAAGGGGAGCTCTGATTGGTTGCTATGGGCAACAAAGAAACTTCTACACCTAGACAGTTTTCATACATAAGGCTCTAGGTGTTTTATATCAGCAGATAGAAGCAATGAGAGCAGCTAACCTCTCCAAACATGAGCTCAGAGGAAACAAAGCATACAGAGAGAACATGCACTGGACATAAAGGGCAGTACACAGTCATCTCAACTAAAAGCCGAAATCCTTAGATCAGGAATAGAACAGACATTTATAGGACATTTCATCATTTTCACAAATTCTTATAAAAATATATTCAGCACTGAACTAAATGTACTAATTCGTTATATATTTTAGGAGTCGGTCCATTTTATACCGAATCCGACTCCACAGCCCTGGTTGTCTGAGGAGGTGGTGGACAATGGCGAGACACAGGTGTCGGGGGGTGAGGTAGTTGAAAGTGAAGCAAGTTACAGTGGGAACTCCTAGGGGGGACTCTCTCATGATTCAACTTGGGTGGATCAGGCACAGATCAATTTTTTTTTTTGTGTGTTTATTTAACTTTTATTTAGCACAAATAACCACAGAGATATTTATTCGTTCTCTTCGCTGCGCAGTCTGGCGTTGGGGTTCGTCACTTTGATGGCGAGCTGTGCCGCTCTCTCCACAATGGTCTTTAGGTTCTTTGAAGAGACGTTGTGGGCGATTTCTGCACAGAAGGACTTGTTGCTCATCAACAGAACCTCGAGCTCCTTGACATTGTGGACCAGGAATTTGCGGAACCCTGTGGGCAGTATGTGTTTGATCTTCTTGTTGCTACCGTATCCAATGTTGGGCAATATAGATAAGCAGGTAATATTTTTCACACCTATCCCAAAAAAAAATTTACGAAGTTTGCGCAAATAAAACTGGAAACTGGAACTGGAGAGAGGGTCTGTAGGTGGACCTCCGGAAAAATTGTTTGGAGAGAGGGCCTGTAGGTGGACCTCCGGAAAAATTGTTTGGAGAGAGGGCCTGTAGGTGGACCTCCGGAAAAATTGTTTGGAGTGAGGGCCTGTAGGTGGACCTCCGGAAAAATTGTTTGAAGAGAGGGCCTGTAGGGGGCCCTCCTGAAAAATTGTGGTAAAAGAGTGCCAGTTGGACCTCTGAAAAATGGCGTTTTTTTGGTCAGCGTTAGGCAAAGACGATATGGAGGAGGAGTAGGAGGAGTAGAGAAGAGGAATCGGATACATAAGTAATGTTAATCTTTAGCTGCTTTCCCCCGGAGGAGATTTGAATTCCGGTGAAATCCAGGCTTTGTTCATTTTAGTAATCGTCAGCCTGTCAGCGCTGTCAGTTGACAGGCGTGTACGCTTATCGGTGATGACACCACCAGCTGCACTGAATACCCGCTCGGACAGCACGCTAGCGGCAGGGCAGGCCAGCACCTCCAAGGCGTACAGCGCCAGTTCAGGCCACGTGTCCAGCTTTGAAACCCAGTAGTTGTATGGAGCAGAGTGATCCCTACGGACATTGGTATGGTCAGCTAGGTACTCCCTCACCATCTTTCTGTACAGCTCCCCCCTACTCTGCCTAGACTGGGGACAGGTGACCGTGTCTTGCTGGGGTGACATAAAACTGGCAAAGGCCTTGGAGAGCGTTCCCCTGCCAGTGCTGGACAAGCTGCCTGCTCGGCTCCTCTCCCCCGCTACTTGGCCCACAGAACCATGCCCTCTGCCGCTAGCGGCGTCAGATGGGAAGGATTGTTTCAGCTTGTGCACCAGGGCCTGTTGATATCTATTCACTCTCATACTCCTTTCTTCTGCAGGGATGAGAGTGGAAAGGTTCTGCTTGTACCGTGGGTCCAGGAGAGTGAACACCCAGTAATCAGTGTTTGAAAAAATGCTTCTAACGCGAGGGTCACGGGATAGGCAGCCTAACATGAAGTCTGCCATGTGCGCCAGAGTCCCAACACGCAAGAATTCCCTTTCCTCACTGGCCTGACTCTCCATTTCCTCCTCCTCCAAGTCCTCCTCTTCAGCCAATACACGCTCAAGAGTTAAGGACTGAGCACTGGTACCCTCTTCTGTCTCGCCAACATTCTCCTCCTCTTCCTCCTCATCCCCCTCCTCCGATACGCGCTGAGAAACAGACCGGAGGGTGCTCTGGCTATCAAGCGACGTATCTTCCTCCACCGTCTCTTGTGACAAGCGCAAAGCATCCGACTTGATGCTGAGCAGTGAGTTTTTCAACAGGCAAAGCAGCAGGATGGTGAGGCTGATAATGGCGGCATCGCCGCTGACCATCTGTGTTGACTCCTCAAAGTTGCTCAACACCTGGCAGATATCAGACATCCATGTCCACTCCTCATTGTAGACTTGAGGAATCTGAGTGACCTGACTACCAGTTCTGGTGGAAGTTGACATCTGGCAGTCTACAATCGCTCTGCGCCGCTGGTAAACTCTGGATAACACGTTTAATGTCGAATTCCATCTCGTGGGCACGTCGCACAACAGTCGGTGAGCGGGCAGTTGTAGGCGGCGCTGCGCTGCCCTGAGAGTGGCAGCATCTGTGGTTGACTTGCGGAAATGCGCACAGATGCGGCGCACCTTGGTGAGCAAATCAGACAGATTGGGGTATGTCTTGAGGAACCGCTGAACTATTAGATTGAACACGTGGGCCAGGCATGGCACATGTGTCAGTCTGACGAGTTTCAGAGCCGCCACCAGGTTACGCCCATTGTCACACACAACCATGCCTGGCTTGAGGTTCAGCGGTGCCAGCCACACATCGGTCTGCGCCGTGATGCCCTGTAACAGCTCTTGGGCGGTGTGTCTTTTGTCACCTAAGCTCAGCAGTTTGAGCACCGCCTGCTGGCGCTTACCTACGGCGCTGCTGCGCCCAGAGCTACCGACTGAAGGCGCCGTGCCCACGGATAGTAATTCAGGGGAGGGGTCGGAGGAGGAGGCATAGTACGTCTGAGAGACAGTGACTGAGGTAGGCCCCACAATCCTCGGTGTGGGCAGTACATGAGCGGCCCCAGGGTCAGTCTCGGTCCCAGCCTCCACCAAGTTAACCCAATGTGCCGTCAGTGAGATGTAGTGTCCCTGCCCGGCAGCACTTGTCCACGTGTCCGTGGTTAGGTGGAACTTCTCAGAAACAGCGTTGGTCAGGGCACGGAGGATGTTCTCTGACACGTGCTGGTGTAGGGCTGGGACGGCACATCGGGAAAAATAGTGGCGGCTGGGGACCGAATACCGAGGGGCAGCCACCACCATGAGATTGCGAAAGGCCTCGGTCTCTACCAGCCTATAGGGCAGCATCTCCAGGCTCAGCAATTTGGAGATGTGGACGTTGAGGGCTTGGGCATGTGGGTGGGTGGAAGGAACTGTATTTCCTCTTGCGCTCCAGCGTCTGCTGTAAAGACAGCTGAACGCTGCGCTGGGACACATTGGTGGACACTGTGGAGGATCGTGGAGGCGAAGGTGTGGTTTTCCTGGCGGGAGGCGCACGTGCCGGGGTGCTGGGCAGGGGGTTGAATAGCAGAGGCAGCGAGTGACACAGGGGAAGGAGCAGTGGTGTGACCCGCAGGAGGTGGTGAATGGCCTTGGTTCCATTGAGTGGGGTGTTTAGCACTCATATGCCTGCGCATGCTGGTGGTGGTTAGGCTAGTAGTGGTGGCACCCCTGCTGATCCTGGTGAGGCACAGGTTGCACACCACAGTCCGTCGGTCATCCTCACTTTCTTTAAAGAACCTCCAGACTTGCGAACATCTAGGCCTCGCCACGGGAGCTTCACTACGTGAAACAGTTGCTGCTGATGCACCAGCTCTGGCCCTGCTTCTCCCTCTGGCCACACCACTGCCTCTTCCAACCTGTTCTGGTGCAGCACTCGCCTCCGCCTCAGAAGCACTGTCTTCACTCGGCTTATCAACCCAGCTTGGGTCAGTCACCTCGTCATCCTCTGATTCCTCAGTCTGCTCCCCCCTCGGACTTCCTGCCCGGACAACAACTTCACCACTGTCTGACAACCGTGTCTCCTCATCGTCCGACACCTCTTTACAAACTTCTTCCACTAAGTCAACATTGTCATCATCATCATCACCCACAGACTGCGACAGTTGGAAAACTTGGGCATCGGGAACGAGGTCAGCAGCAACCTGAGAAGTGGTTTGTGACTCTGGTAAGGGTCCAGAAAACAGTTCCTGAGAGTATGCCGGATCGCATTCCAAATTTTCCTGGAAGGGGGCAGACTGGGGGGAAGGAGGTTGAGGTGGAGGAGCCAGAGGAGTGCTCCCTTGGGTGACGTGGGTGGACTGCGTGGAAGACTGACTGGTGGACAAATTACTTGAAGCATTGTCCGCAATCCACGACATCAGCTGTTCGCACTGTTGTGGTTTCAACAGTCCTCTACCACGTGTCCCTGTAAGTTGAGACATGAAGCTAGGGAGTGTAGCTCTGCGGCGTTCCCCTGCTCCCTCATCAGCAGGTACTGTCTCACCCTGCCCAGGACCACGGCCTCTGGCCCCCTGCAGTAATTGAATGCCCACGCCCTCGTCCTCGACCCTTAGCCCTGGGGTTCAACGTTTTCTTTATATAAGTGTATTAAAAAAAAAAAAAATGGGCCTGCTGTACTGAAACCCACAAACTTGTTCAGTCTGGTTGAATTAAGTGACGTACAGAAAATTTTTTTTTTTGTAGTTGTTTTTTTTGGAACGCGACGTGCAGAAACTATCGTAGAGCTAACTGACACCCTGCTGACGGTGGCTATTTTGAATGCGACCCAGACAAATGTCGCACAGAGATTTTTGGGATCAAGCTATATACGTGACAGCAAAAGACTTGGTTGTATTAAGTGACGTACAGAAAGTGTCACCTGGACAGAAAATACGGATTGGAGTGAGTGTACTGAACTGTGACAGACAGAATGGTTCCACACTGCTGTGTGAAATGGATTTGTATCACTGAGATATAACATTAAAAAAAAAAGGGGGTTATATATGGCGATAGCTGCACTACTAGTGCCAGCCAGCCAGCCAAGCCAGGAGACAAAAAAAAAATTTCTTGTAGCCCTTAGAAGGGCTGTTGGCTTCTATGTGGGTGATTCCTGCCTAACATAGAACTAAATGCAGGCCCTAACACTCTCCCTGAAACGCAGCAGCTCTATCCCTAACGACATCCAGACAGCATCTGAGCCGAGCACCATGGCCAGTCAGTAGTATATTCCAGGGTCACCTGATCAGGCCAGCCAACCCCTGCTATCGACATGTAAGGGCCCCACGTGATGCTGGGTGTACCGCAGAGTCTCCTGGCTTGTGATTGGCTGAGTTTATAGGTGCCAAAAATGCACGATGCGTTAGTTGCCATTTCCTCGAGCATGGCGAGATACTCGTCCGAGCAGCGAGCACTTACGAGTACCCTAGCACCAAGCTCGCTCATCTCTAATGCCAACATAAAGTAGACATATGGGAAATGTAAAATAACTATTATTGGAGGTATTACTAGGTATTTTGAAAGTAGAGAAATTGAAATTTGCTAATTTTTCAAAATTTTTGGTAAATTTGGTATTTTTTTTAAATAAAATATTTCAATTTTTTGCCACAAATTTACTACTGTCGTGAAGCACAATATGTGACAAGAAAACAATCTCAGAATGGCTTGGATAAGTAAAAGCGTTCCAAAGTTATTAAAAAATAAAGTGACATGTCAGATTTGCAAAAAATTGCCTGGTCAGGAAGGTGAAAACAGGCCCGGGGTTAAAATATAAAGACATTTCTTTAACGGCAAATGGCGAAACGGCTGATTCACCATTTTTTGTCACTTCACCTCCCACAAAAAAATCAATAAAAAGTGATCAAAAAGTCAAGCAGAAAAGTCACCCCAGAATGGTATCAATGAAAAGTACAGATCGCAAAAAATGAGCCCTCACGCAGTTTTGAGCACAAAGTTTTTGGGGTCAGAATATGGCGAGGAAAAGAAAAAAACTTTTTTTTTTTTTTCAGTATTTAAATGCAAGAAAAACATGTGGTTTTGCCATAATTGTACTGACTAGGAGAATGAAAGTAACAGGTCAGTTTTACCATATAGGGAGCGCCATAAAAATGTTGCAGAATTTAATTTAATTTTTTTTCCTTTTACCCCCATTTGGGATTTTCCCCATTACATTGTATGCATTTTTAAATGGTGGAATTAGAAAGTGCAACTTTTTCTGCAAAAAAAAAGGCCTCATGTAAACTGAAAAATAAAAGTTATCGCCCCAGAAAAATGCAGGAAATGAAAAAACAAAAAATCCTCTGGAGGTAAAAGGGTTAAACATGTGCCATGTAGGAACACACTAAGGTGCCGGCACCCTCAATCTGCTGCTAGTCCAAGTACTGTTATCTTTTTAAACTGCGTACTTCCGGCGTGCGTTATCTTACAAATGCAGCCATCACCAGCCCAGTAAACAGACTTCTCTACATGTGGGCCACCACAGCCATTCCCTGCCTCGGGTATTTTAAAATGCGTAGAACTCAAAATATGATCCAACCATGTAGTATTAAATCCGATACTAAGCCATGCCCTGTGTCTTGCCCCGAGGCACACTCGCCAAATAATTGTTCAATAATCAAAAGGGTTAATTACTCTTACCGGTAATTGGTTTTACCAATAGCCTCCACAACGACACTCTCAGGAGGGTGTCCCCGCCTCCCAGGACAAATATACGGGGGCCGCCCGGCGTGTGTTCTGCAGCGCTTGGAACACACGCCGTGCGGCCCCATTGAAAATGCCTATACTTGTCCGTGCGCACGGACAAGTATAGGACATGCTTCAAAAGAGCTGCGGCACGGAGCTAGCACCACAGAGGTGAATGGGGCCGCATCTATTCCCGCATTTTTGCAGATATGGCCCCATTCATACGGTCGTGTGAATGGGGCCTTAGGCAGTGCAGGAAAATAGGGGTGATAGTTGTGGGAAGTAGAAACATTGTTTGCATTGAATATTTAGTTACAATTCTGGGATAATATGATTTTGTGCACTTAGAAAGTTTGCATTTTGGATGAAGACCAATGTCTCAGAAGAAGTTAAAGCTTACATTTACACGTCTAGATGTGAACAATAGAGGCGGGACTGTATTTCCCTAATCAGGGACTAATCAAACAACAGCAGGATACAATGGTGAATAGTCAGGTAATAAAGACACACGGAATGGAGACTGGACCATTGACATAAGCAGCAAATATGAGGCCTGGACTCTTAGATGATAGGACAGTTGTGAGAAGCTACAGTATAATGCTGAATGCTAATATACCAGGAGCCAAAGCCAGAAGTATAAATCCTCCCTTTATAGTTCTAAGGTTACTTTCACACTAGCGTTATTTTTTCCCGTATTGAGTTCCGTCATAGGGGCTCAATACTGGAATAAAACGCTTCAGTTTTGTCCCCATTTATTGTCAATGGGGACAAAACTGAAGTGAAGAGAACGGAGGCTCCAAAATACATTCCATTCAGTTTAGATGCGTCCGCAGGCCGGAGAGCAAACCGCATCATGTTGTATTTTGCTTTCCATCCTGGGGATCAGGAGCAAAACGTCATGACCCACAATTCAGGTCAATGGGGACGGATCCATTCTGTCTGACACAATAGAAACCGGATCCGTCCTCCATTGACTTTCAATGGAGTTAATGACGGATCAGTCCCAGCAATGTTATAGATAATACAACTGGATCTGTTCATAACGGATACAGACGGTTGTATTATCAGTAACATAAGCGTTATTGCTGAACCCTGCCAGATCCAGCAATAACGCCAGTGTGAAAGCCTAACTCCTTTCCAATCCGTTTCTGTTGGCAGGTCTGCTTGAAATCCTCATCCAGAAAACTTTGTGTATTTACCCTTAGTGCATTCACATGACCATATTTTTGGTCTGCATCCGATACACATTTTTTGAGGACCCTTTCATTTCAATGGGGGCAAAAAGATGTGGACAACACCATGTGCTGCCTGCATCTGAATGTCTGCTCCACGGCCCCACCAAAAATATAGAACCTGTTCTCTTCTTGTCTGATTTGCAGGGGGAATTCTCCATTGACAATACAGAGTGGGCAATATATATTTATTGGCAATGCATGCAATATGAGGAGGGAGGTGGAAAGAGGATTATATACTGGCACTACAGATTTATAAGGTCTGAAATAAAGCCAAAGACTAAGCAGGAGTTGATTGATGGGATACTTAAGTTCTGGGATAACGTCCTAACTGTACAACAATGCAACAATTACATTGGTCTGTATAAAGTCCTTCTATTAGTAATAGAAAAGAAAGGCAATACCACTGGCATGTAACATTCTGTATCACTAAAGCTTTTCATGGAAGAGTAAAGGGCAGCCCTAGATCAATGCTGTAGTTCTGGACTATAGCTGTTCGATGGTAATTCACTAGGATTGGGAGATGTTGTAAATAAAAATGGTGCAATTGTTATTTTCTGCATTAAACCCATAATTAAAGTTTGTTCAAATTAAACCCTGAATCAGGAGTACTCTAGTATTTTTTCTAAAGATCCACAGACCTGGGTCTGCCAAAATAATTTAAAAAATGTAAGGGGGACAAAACCAGTGGCACCAGTGCTCTGTGGAAAGGTTTTTTTTTCCTAAAAATAAGCTCCGCCTCAGGGACTGAAAACAATAAACATGTTTTGTGCTATATTTTCCATTAGCAACATGAATGGGCTTCTATAACTTAGGCTACTTTCACACGAGCGTTTTATAATTCCGGTATTGAGTTCCGTCATAGGGGCTCAATACCGGAATAAAACGCTTCAGTTTTGTCCCCATTCATTGTCAATGGGGACAAAACTGAACTTTAGACAACAGAGCACTCCTAAAAGCATTCCGTTCCGTCTTCAGACCGGAGAGCAAAATGGTTTGCTCTCCGGTCCAGGCATCCACACCAAGACGGATCCGTCATGACCCCCAATGAAAGTCAATCCGTTCAGTGTGACACAATGGTAAACGGATCCGTCACCTGCACACACACATACAGACATACACAGACATATACACATCTATACTTACATGCTCCCGGCAGGTCTCCACAGCGCAGGAGGAGCAGGACAGCGCACACATAGGACGATTCCACCCGGCGCCCAGCAGAGGGCAATGTGGGGAATTGTCCTATGTGTGCGCCGTCCTGCTCCTCCTGCGCTGTGGAGACCTGCCGGGAGCATGTAAGTATGTGTATTTGTATATATCTGTGTGTGTGTGTATATATGTACTGTGTGACGTGTGGGGAGGGAGCGCGGTTCTGGCCCCACACATGTCCCTGCGGCAGCACGGATCCGGCGGCACCCTTCACCTGCCGGATCCGTGCTGCCGCTAATGTGAAAGTAGCCTTACTTAACTGGTAATCGGGCCTCATCCACAAGACAGGGAAATACATGAGCACCTCCCCCACCTCTCTTATCTGAGCAGTGGCTGAGTGTACAGTATGTTCACAAAGGAGAGCTCCTTATCTCTATCTGTATCACACTCTATACAGATACAACAATAGCTTCAAAGACAGTATCACACCTAATAGAGTTAGATATACAGGTCAGCAGACAGTATCATACTCTATACACATACATCTAATCGCTTCATAGACAGTATCACACATAATAGGAATAGATACACAGTTCAGCAGACAGTATCACACAAGGTAGGCTTAGATACACAGTTCAGCAGACAGTATCACACAAGGTAGGCTTAGATACACCGTTCAGCAGACAGTATCACACATGATAGGATTAGATACGCAGTTTAGCAGACACTGTCACCCAGAATACGATTAGATACACAGTTCAGCAGACAGTATCACACAGGATAGGACTAGATACACAACTCTGCAAACTGTATCACACATGATAAGATTAGATACACAGCTTAGCAGACGCTGTCGCCCAGAATAGGATTAGATACAGAGTTCAGCAAACAGTATCACACAGGATAGGATTAGATACGCAGTTTAGCAGACAATATCACACATGATAGGATTAGATAAACGGATACGCAGACAGTATCACACATGATAGGATTAGATACACAACTTAGCAGGCAGTATCATACACAATAGGTTTAGATACGCAACTCTGCAGATAGTATCACACATGAAAGGATTGGATACACAACTCTGCAAACTGTATCACACATGATAGGATTAGATACACGATCCTGAAGACAGTATCACATATGATAGGATTAGATACACTGGTAAGCAGACAGTATCACACACGAGAGGTTTAGATACACAACTCTTCAGACAGTATCACACATGACAGGATTAGATACACAACTCTTCAGACAGTATTACACATGATATGATTAGATACACAATTCTTCACGCAGTATCACACACAATAGGCTTAGATGCACGACACTGTAGACAGTATCACACATGACAGGATTAGATACACTGCTACGCAGACAGTATCACACATAATAGGCTTAGATACACGACTCTGTAGACAGTATTACTTAAGATAGGATTAGATACACAGTCCAGCTGACGGTAACACACAATGTTTGGATACTCTATTTAGTTTTTCTTTTTTCTCATGTGTTTGACTTTAGCACATTAAATATTCTCAATAGATCTCACCACATTTAGCTTGGTCTGCCGATAAATATCTCACATCTGAGGCCAGCAGCTCTAAACAAAAGAAAAAGCAGCCGAGCAATCAGCTAAATGTGGAGCACTCACCGCCCAGTGGTTGTGACGTGTATTGCAGTTTTTTAGAGTTTAGTTACAATCTCGCGATATCATGTTGTTTTGCTATCAGGACAAAACTGTCACCACTCTGAGTTTGGAGATAAGTTAAGTGTGGACGCATCTGTATGTAAGATGACTATATTACACTTACTAATATAGCCTTTGCTATATTTCATTAGCCATACCTCCTTGTTAGGCAAATCCTCTGTGCTGTCTGCATAGAGATCGTGTCCATAAAATGGCCGCTGATGGAGGGTCATATGACCAAGTAAATCACCTCCATGAGATGCCTCCTCCATTCAAACACGCTGCACCTGCACTAAAATCCCAACTGTAAAGTGCAGATCACAGGTGCAGTGTATTTGAATGGAGGAGACATCACATGGAGGTGATTTGCCTAGTCACATGATCCTTCATCAGCGGCCATTTTATGGACAGGACCTCACTGTGAACGCCACAAAAAACATATTAGTAAGTTCTTTAGACTCATATTAAAATCACATTGGTCAACAGTAACCAGAAAGTGGCCAACCCCTTAATTTCTTGAGGTCGGGCATTCTAGAGAAATGGTGCAGCTCAGGAGAAGTTTTGAAGCAGGTAGTGGGAGGTTCGGATTATGGTGGATGTCAGCCGTACATCGTGTACATGGGTAGGGTGGTAGACAGAGATGAGGAATGCGATGTAGGGGGATGCAACACTGTGGAGAGCTTTGTGGGTGAGAACGAGAAGTTTAAATTGGATCCTATACTGTATGGTCAAACGGTGCAATGACTGGCACAGGGCAGAGGCAACGGGGAAGCAAGTTAGACAGATAGGTGACCCTGGCTGTTGCATTAAGGATAGATTGGAGAAGGGACAGTATGGTGAAGGGAAGGCAAATTAAAAGTGAGTAACAATAATCGAAAATGGATCAGGGCAACAGTGACAGTTTTTGTTGTTTCCATAGTGAGAAAGGGGCGGATTCTACAGATATTTTTGAGGTGCAGATAAAATAAGCGGACAAGAGATTAAATACAGGGGTGAAAGAAAGATCAGTGACAAACATAACACAGAGACAGTAGGCCTGCTGCCTAGACATGATGATGGTGTCAAGCACTGAGAGGGAGATATCAGGTTTAGGCAGGTAAGTAGAAAAGAGAACACAATAAGTTCAGTCACTGGTGTTCTGTGATACAGCAGGGGTGATATCAGAAGATGAAATGTATAGTTGTGTGTCATCAGCATAGAGATGGTACTTGAAACCAAATCTGCTAATGGTCTGTGCAAATGGGGCTGTGTAGATAGAGAAGAGGAGAGGGCCTAGGACTGAACCCTGAGGAACCCCAACAGCAAGAGGGAGAGAAGAAGAAATGGAGCCAGCAAATGATACACTGAAAGAGTGGTCAGAGAGAGATGAAGAAAACAGGAGAGAGCAGTGTCCTTTACGCCGATAGATTGGAGCATGGTGAGTAGTATATGGTGTTCTAGAGTGTCAAACGCTGCAAAGAGGTAAAGAAGAATGAGCATTGAGTGGTCACCATTGCATTTTGCTGTCAGGTCGTCATTTATTACTTTGGTGAGGGCAGTTTCTGCCAATAGGGTGCGGAAACCATATTGTGGATGAGCAAGCATAGACCAGGCACTCCCAAAGCTCAGAGATGAAGGGAAGATTGGAGACTGGTCTGTAGTTAGTTGTGTAGGACAGGTCAAGAGAATTTTTTTTTTTAAATAATTGAGCAATGATAGAGTGGAAGAAGAAGGGAAGATACCAGAAGAGAGAGAGAGAGGTTAAAGATTTTTGTTAGGTGAGTGGTGACAGCCAGAGAGAGACTGGAGTAGATGTGAGAGTAATGGTCGAGTGCAGCGCCGACCCGATATTGTTATGGGGCTGGGTGGGCTCATCTGGGGTCTGATGGGGGTGCCGCAGCTAACACATACAAGTGAGCGCATATATATATATATATATATATATATATATATCTCTATCTATCATGTATTTTACCTTGAGTTTTATTTGGTGAGAAGCTGTTATGAACTTTATTATTCATTTCACGGCAAACAAAAACTTCGCCTGAGGACAGATTCTGAAGGTAATCTGTAATTATGGCCTAACATGGATAATGGCAAGGAAAAGGAGATTTGTACTGAAATTGTTACACAATAAGATTAATTGCTAAGGATGCGCAGTTGAGTTGACAATTTGGATGTTCCTAAGTTCTGATAAATTCTAGGAAATTTTTTAGTACTTTCCACAAATAAAAATTTGCAGATGATTGCCATTTATTAAAATTGCTTCCAACTTTACACAAGTGAACTTTTAGCTAGTTTTAGGCCATAAGATATTGCCAATATGTTATCACGTGTAATTATGCAATGTAATTAGTGCAATTTAAATTTGTAACCGCCTGAAAAACTCCCAGTTACTTCCATTATCATAAGGTTATAAGAATAAAGACATTTGGGATGGTCTCTCAGATCTCAGATACAGCAAACGTGTGTCTGTCATCGGCCAATTCAATTCATTAATTTAATAACTCTCTGCCTGAACATTGAACTACTCTGAGGACATGGGGTCAGAAGTGCAAGTGGTAGGATGAGAAGAAAAGTGCCTGGAGCCTTTTTCTATGCCTGGGTCAAATGTAGACAGTGAGTCAGAGATGTGGGGGGAAGGGGATCAATGACACTTTGTGGCTGAGAGCCAATCTTATGCCAGGCGTTTTCTATATTCTCTGTGAAGTAGGCCTTCAGCACAAAGGTCTGTGATAGGTGTCTGCACTTTAGGACTGAGGAGAGATTTTTTTTTTTTTTTGTTATTGGACAGTGAGGAGATTAGGGTGGTGAAGTAGTTCTGTTTGGCAAGGTGGAGGGCAGAGTTATAACTTGTTAGCAAAAATTTGTAATGTAGGAAATTTTCTGGTGTTGGTGTTTCTCCATAAGCGTTCGGCACTCCTGAAGCAAAGCTGGAGAAAGCGAGTTTGCCGTGTAGGTGAGGGCTGCTTTGGTCTCTGTTTGGAGGTTCTGGGTGTAGGGGGCACTACTTCGTCCAGGGTGCTTTTGAGGGTGTCATTATTTTAATTTACAGCCAGATCTGGACAGGAGAGGAAAGAGATTGGGGACAATAATGAGAGTAGAGTGTTTTTAAGTCTATGAGGGTCAATGGACTGTAGATTTCTTAAAGTGTAATTAGTAGGAGTGTGCTGGGGTGGATGAGGATTTGGAGAGAGTGAAGGAGAAAATGTTGTGGTCAGAGAGAGGGAAAGGAGAGTTATTAAATTTGAAGACTGAACAAAGCCGGAACAAGACCAGGTCAAGTGTGTTACTGAGTTTATGTGTCAGAGTTGGACAGTTGTGAAAGGCCAAGAGAGGATGTTAGAGAGAGAAGCTGAGAGGCAGAAAGTTAGATTGGGCTGTTTATGAGGATATTGAAGACTCCCAAGAAAAGGGTTGATAATTCTGAGAACAGGAAGTGTGACAGCCAAGCAGCACAGTGTTCCAGGAACTGGGTGGGAGAGCCAGGGGGACGGTTTACAACCAAAATTCTGAGGGAGAGGGGAAGAAAGGGCCTGAGGATGTGGACCTCAAAAGAAGGAAATGAGAGTGATGAAAGGAAGGGGGGGGGAAATACCTGTAAAGTGCATTGTGGGAGGACAGGAGTATGCAGACTCCACTACCATGTCTGTTCTCAGGTCTGTATCAGTTTCCTGAATCCAGGTTTCAGTGAGGGCAAGCAGGTTAAGGGAGTTAGTAAAAAAGAAGTTATGAATGTAGCAGAGCTTGTTACACAGAGATTGTAGATTCCAGAGCGCACAATTAAAAGAGGGTAGAGAAAGAAGACAATGAATCTTAATCAGGTTAGCAAGGTTTCTATGTTAGACAAGGGAGAGGCTGACGTTGGGCCAGGGTTAGAAAAGATACTCCCTGAAAACAGAAGTCAAAGTAAAGAAAGAGCCTGAACAGGTCATCACCATCTGATCAGTGGGGGTCCAACACCCCCATCAACATGTGGCAAACAAAAGCAGAATTTACACACTGAAAATGCTACGAAGTCATAAAAATGTACAGTCTTTCAGCACCAAAAAGAGCAAAATTGAGAAAAAGTCACATTGTAGAAAGGGAATGAGAGGAAAATGAGTAGGCAGAAAAAGGAAAACCAACAAACAAACATACATACCAGTGGTCCCTTAACCACTTCCCATCCGGGCCATTTACCCCCTTCCTGACCAGGCTTAATTTTGCAAATCTGACATGTGTCACTTCATGTGGTAATAACTTTGGAACGCTTTTACTTATCCAAGCCATTCATAGATTGTTTTCTTGTGACACATTGTACTTTGTGTTAATGGTAAATTTGAGTCAATATATTTTACCTTTATTTATAAAAAATCCAAAATTTTCTGAAAATTTTGAAAAAAAATCACAATTTTTAAAATATTAATTTCTCTTCTTTTAAGTTGCATAGGGATATCTAATAAAATTGTTATTAATGAAAATTCACCATATGTCCACTTTATGTTGGCATAATTTTGGAAATGTAATTTTATTTTTTGAGGACGTTAGAAGGCTTCGAATTTTAGATGTAATTTTTAAGATTTTCATGAAAATTTCCAATAGTTAATTTTAAAGGACCTTTGCAGTTCTAAAGTGACTTTGAGGGGCTTAAATAATAGAAACCTCCCATAAATGAACATATTTTAGAAACTACAGCCCCCAATGTAATCCAAACTGATTTTTACCAAGTTTGTTAACCCTTTAGATTTCCCACAAGAATTACAACAGAAGGAAGGTGAAATTTAAAAATATATTTTTTTGCAGATTTTCAATTTTTAATTCATTTTTCCTATAAGATAGCAAGGGTAAACCGCAAATCAAACCTGAATATTTATTTTCCTGATTCTGAAGTTTGAGAAACACCCCATATGTGGTTGTAAACTGCTCTGTGACCGGTAATGTAATGAGTAATGAGAGGGAGATAGTACAAGCATTTGTGATGGCTTTGACAGCTTGTCAGAGTGATCAAAAGCCTGGAGACCAGGAAAAAAGTTCTCAGGTTAAAGCTCCATGTTCTTGGCTGTCAGGAGGCAGCTGAGTCATGGAGCTTCTATGTACAGGTGCTGCACACAGGGGGCAAAGCTCAAGGACGTTTTAAAACGTCCATTCAGAGATAGAGATCCACTACTAGGACGTTTATAGTCAATGGGCAGACTGGAAGTGGTTAAAGGGGTTGGCCACTTTGTTAGCACTTATTAAAACTATAAAGAAAGTGGGAAGACATTAAACTTACTAATATATCTTCTTAAGCAGATCTGCCTGGTTTTCTTGCTATTGGAAGCCACTGCCTCTTTGTCCTGCTCTCACAGCTGCCTGTCTCGTCCATCCCTGCACATGCCCTGCTTGTATCAGAGGTTCTTTCCTTATGTCACTGGCACTCCTGGCTGTGCAGGGCTGGCAGGGGCTTAGCAGGGACACTTGTTAAAAGCTGAAATGGCTGATCTGACAGCAGGCTCTGCCCCCTTTGTTTCCCCTGTACTGAGAGGATCCTGCCAACATGTGAGGATGTAGCAGACCAGGGAAGCACTGTGGACCACAACCTGTGAGCAATCCTAGTGTCTGTCCTGTCTATGGCTCCTCTGCACTGTGAACTTATCACTGACATGTTTACTCCAGCCAGAACAACAGTTAAGGAACTTTAACCCCTTCTGAGCTGTCAGTATGGCTGAAGTCAGTGACAGCAGCAGTAACTAGTGCCACCATCTATAAATGTGTGCCCTCTCCTTCCTGCACCACTGTATACAGTGATATGTGACCCCCCACCACCACAGTACACTGTATATAGAGATGTGTAACCCCCTGCATTGGAGGGTCACATTATCATTATACACAATGTACAGGGAAGGGGGTGTCAGATATCTCTATATACAGTGTAAAGGTAGGACACATACAACTATACACTGTTTATCAGGTACCCTTGTACATAGTAATGTATGACCCCCACCACTGCATATAGAGATCTATGACCACCTGTACACTGTATAAAGTGATGCGTGACCCCCCCACCACCACCACCGCATATAGAGATCTGTGACCCCCTGGACATACTGATTTACGACACCACCACTGTAAACAGAGATCAGTAACCCCCTGTACATTGTATATACTGATGTGTGACCCCCACCACTGCATATAGAGATCCGTAACCCCCTGTACACTGTATACAGTGATGTGTGACCCCCACCACTGTATATAGAGATCTGTGACCCTGTATACAGTGATCCATGCTAACGGTAGCCCACAAGTGTCGCCGGAAGTCCGCTCTGGTCCCATTCACTTTAATCGGGACAGGTCAGAGATGCGGCCGCAGCAAGCCAAACATGCTGAGAGGCGGCCAGACAAGAACTGCAGTGTGCTGGGCATCAGTGAATGTGAATGGGGCCGGAGCAGACTTCTGGCGGCACTCGTGGGTTAGTGTTAGCACGGACCCGGCAGGGGTACAGCATGCCGGACCCTGATAACGCTAGTGTAAAAGTAGTCTTAGTCGTGTGATGATAGACAGGATGCTCCTCTCTATGTCAGCAGATCGATTACAAATATATTCATCAGAGCTCTTGTGCAACAAGGATCTGTCCCCCCGCTCAACAGATCCCCCTCCTATGGCAGTCCATGCACCTAAACAGAAATCTATGACAGCTCAGAGCTGCCACACATTTCTGGCTTTATTGGAGACAAAAAACTGGCAAAAATGAACATAAATTTGTTGGGGCGACTGGTCACGCCCCCTCCCTGCCATTGTCACGCATTTTTTTTTTTTTTAAAGGCACAGTTAAAGAGTCACAAACACATAGTTTGGAACTTTTTAACGCCGCTTTTCAGGAACAATGGAAATGATAAATCCCCCCCTCTATTCATGGCTAACATCCAATGGTATAGCTAGAAATGACTATGCCCTACAGGGGCACCCTCCCTTCCCCCAGTAACATATGTATAATACATTAGCATCATATTCCTGTGTGCTGCTGGGACTGGGGTGTACTTCCTATTGCTATGCCTGTACTGCAATTATTTACGGATAACTGAGGTACTGATATTATCTGAAGGGCTCTTGTCTCTAGGTGGGCGGGGATGTTATGTGACTGCTCCTCTGAAGATGCTTGCTGCAATGCATGCTGGGATTTTTACTTTCACTTTGCCCCTGCTCTTCCCACACAGCCCGTCTGAGGGAGCTCCTCCAGGGAGGTGTGTCATGGTGAACAGGTAAGAAAAATGATATAGCCAGTACATGTCACATGATATACGGTAAATAATTCACGGTTTTGGCTATTGTCTAGGGCATTTTTAAGTTACAATACTCATTGGAAGACCATTGTGTGTGAAAACCATTGCAATTTGAGTCAATGACTCTATTGAAAACTAGTAACTAGTTCCAAAGCCCCCTAATGTCATCGTGAATACGAATATGTCTCTGATCATTTCGAATCCATTGGGTTTGATAAAATTATCCTGACTAGAGATGAGCAGACACCTGGGCTTGAGTGGTTCGGCTGAACTTCGTTTCAAAGTTCGGTTCAGGTTTCAAACTTGACCCTGAACAACAAACCCTACTGAAGTCAATGGTGACCCTAACTTTGGAGCACTAAAATGGCTGTAAAAAGGTCATAGAAAGGACTACAGGGCTGCAAAAGGCTCCAAAGTGGGTGTAAAGGCAGTACAATTGACCCACAAAACAAATGTGGATAGCACCCAGCCATTGTTATACTGCAGCACACTTTGTGTGTTCTTTGCCATCTCCTAATGTCTGGTGGTCAACAGATACCAAAAAAAAAAATTGTAATAAAACCCTTTTTACATCCATCCAACTAATGTGGGAGAGGGAAATTCTTCTGTGGAGTGCGTCTGTGAAAGTCATTAATTTTTTTACAAAATTAGGAACACCCCCTTCATCCGTCTAACTGTTGTAGTAGAGTAAATTCTTCTCTGGAGTTTGTCTGTGACACTCAAATTTTTTTCAGAATTGATAACACCCCCTTCATCCGTTTGACGGTTGTAGGAGAGGAAATTCTTTTACTATTTGGTCCCCAGATAGGGGACATAGCGGATATTAAACTGAGAAAAGATTCTACAGGTCATCTCAGTGGTGGAGGCGGCGGACGAAGCGGTTCAGGCAGAAGAGGTCACCAACTTAAAAAAAAAAAAAAGTTTTTTCTTTTTTTGATTTGTGAAGGCCCATAAACATTGGGAAATAGCAAAGAGAACAAACAAACTGCGCTGCAATACAACAATGGCTAGGTTGCGCCTGGTATACTTCTCTACTCTGCCAACATAAGACCTAATAATCTTGAGCCAGGAAGCGGAGGTCGAAAGAGGAGGCAGATGTGGTGGTTCTGGAGGCAGAGGCAGATGTGGGGGTGCAGGAGGTTTTTTTTTTGTGAAGGCCCAAAAACATTGGGAAATAGCAAAAAGAACTAACAAATTGCGCTGGAGTATAACAATGGCTCGGTGCAGCCAGTATACCTCGCTACTCTGTCCAAGGTACGGAGATCCATGTTTGGTTCATTTTAATGAACCTGAGCTTGTCCACGTTGGCTGTGGATTGACTGCTGGGATCCATTGAGAAGTTGTTACCAGTCTAAGGACATTTTTACAAGTGGTCCTTTATATGGGGTAATGTTGTAGCCTACTACCATACCTTCTCTATGATGATTCACTAAGAGCGGATGCTGCTCACACCTGTTATTTTTCAAGTTAATTTTTCATATTTTTTGGGATAGTTCTCCCATACCTCGTTCTTGGGCCCAACAGGCTTACTTACGGGTAGCTTGGGCATATATGTATGTGTCTACCTCTCCCCTCTCAGTTCCTTATGGAGCTTTCTGTGATGCTGCTGTTTTTAACACCTTAAGGACCCATTTAGGAGTCCTAAATTGCGGGTACTTAGTGCCCCAGGACGAGCATTCTCGTCCTGGGGTCCTTTCTTCCCCCCCATCTCGAGTGCCCCCATTAGGAGCAGAGATCCGGCTGTTACTGACAGCCGGATCCCTGCTGCATCCACCAGCATCGGAGATGAGGCCGATGCCAGTGCATTAACCCCCCATATGCCGTGATCAGCGCAGACCGCGGCATATGGGAGGTTTGCGCTCCCTTACCTGCTCCATCGGCTTCCCACAGGGAACCTATGGTTGCCATGGCAACCCCAAGCCTCTCAGAGGCCTGGGAGCCCGTCAGCTACGGAAGCCTATGAGGCCCATCTCATAGGCAATCTATCAGTGTATTACAGTGTGTAATACACTGATAGACAATGCAGTACAATACAGATGTATTGTGCTGCATTGAAACAGGGATCGGACCCTGTAATGTTGAAGTCCCATAGTGGGACATTAGTAAAAAAAAAAAAAAAGTAAAATAAGTGTTAACAATAAAAAAAAAAGTTTCAATTTAAAAAAAAGCCTTTTTCCCATAAAAAGTGACATATAAAATTGTAAAAACAATACATATTAGGTATCGCGGCGTCCGTAAAAACCTGCACTACAAAAATATCACATGATCTAACCCCTCAGGTGAACACCGTAAAAAATTTTTAAAAAAAAAACGGTGTAAGAAAAGCCATTTTTGTCACCTTACATCATTAAAAGTGCAATACCAAGCGATCAAAAAGTCGTATGCCCCCAAAAATAGTACCAATCAAACCGTCATCTCATCCTGCAAAAAAACTAGCCCCTGAGACAATCGCCCAAAAAATAAAAAATAAAAATACAGATCTCAGACTATGGAGACACTAAAACATGATTTTTTTTGTTTCAAAAATATTGTGTAAATAAATAAAATCGTATACATATTAGATATTGCCGTGTCCGTAACGACCTGCTCTATAAAAATATCACATGATCTAACCTGTCAGATAAACGTTGTAAATAACAAAAAATAATAACAATGCCAAAACAGCTATATTTTGTGACCTTGCCTCACAAAAAGTGCAATATATAGCAACCAAAAATCGCATGTACCCTAAAATAGTACCAACAAAACTAATATATAGTACATACTATTATTTGATATGTCTTGTGTGCTCACATGACCGTTTGGCTTTGTTGCCATCCTTTCTGTAACTATTACCGTATTTTTCGCCCTATAAGACGCACCGGCCCATAAGACGCACCTAGGTTTTAGTGTAGGAAAATAAGAAAAAAATATTTTTCATCAGATCCTCTTATCAGACTGCCCATAAATTTAAGGACATCACATCAGACCCCCATATCAGCCCCCTGTGCCCCCATACCATCTCACTGTGCCCCCATCAGACCTCAGATCAGCAGAATGTGCCCCCATCAGACCTCAGATCAGCAGAATGTGCCCCCATCAGACCTCAGATCAGCAGAATGTGCCCCCATCATACCTCAAATCAGCAGAATGTGCCCCCATCATACCTCAAATCAGCAGAATGTGCCCCCATCATACCTCAAATCAGCAGAATGTGCCCCCATCATACCTCAAATCAGCAGAATGTGCCCCCATCAGACCTCACATCAGCAGAATGTGCCCCCATCAGACCTCATATCATGCCCCCATCAGACCTCAGATCAGCAGAATGTGCCCCCATCATACCTCAAATCAGCAGAATGTGCCCCCATAAGACCTCACATCAGCAGAATGTGCCCCCATCAGACCTCATATCATGCCCCCATCAGACCTCAGATCAGCAGAATGTGCCCCCATCAGACCTCAGATTAGCGTTTTGTGCCCCCTCACGCCACAGATCAGCGTCTTGTGCCCCTATCAGACCTCAGATCAGCCCACCCAGCCACTGATAAAGACCATACTTACCGTACCTGTTCTGCGCTGCCGCTGCCGTCCGGTCCCACGCTCCGCGCTCCTCTCTCTTCCCTGCCGGCACGCACTATGACCTGACGCCGCAGCGTCAGGTCATAGTGCGTGCTGGCAGGGAAGAGAGAAGAGCGTGGAGCGTGGGACCGGGCGGCAGCGGCAGCGCAGAACAGGTAAGTATGGTCTTTATCAGTGGCTGGGTGGGCTGATCTGAGGTCTGATGGGGGTCCCTACGTACAAGTGAGCGCTTCCTTATGGAAGCGCTCACTTGTATTCGCCCTATAAGACGCACAGCATTTTTCCCCCTACTTTTGGGGGAAAAAAAGTGCGTCTTATAGGGCGAAAAATACGGTATGTTATACACTTATGATTGCTGTATGCTAAACAATACTGAAAAATAAAGATTTGTTAAAAACAAATATTGAGGAGATAGACATTGTGCACTACTTAAAAAAGAAGCCTCTTGGATAATTAAGACGAATGCAATGGGGACTCTAGACTTTAAGGATAAGAATGACTTAGCAGTTTTCATTTAGTAATATGTGCAATGGTGCTTTGTTTTTAAATAAATGTTTGTATATTGTTGCCATGGTGATGATGTCAGACATGGCATAGAGACATGTGCGCACTGACGTCATCGCATGGGAAGCCAGACGAAGCAAGGCCAGCTTGGAACGGCTGTCGCCTGTAGCTG
Source organism: Rhinella marina (assembly GCA_900303285.1). Classification (NCBI taxonomy): domain Eukaryota; kingdom Metazoa; phylum Chordata; class Amphibia; order Anura; family Bufonidae; genus Rhinella; species Rhinella marina. The sequence goes on along the minus strand of ONZH01005350.1, from coordinate 58,496 downwards.
AGTGGGTGCCCGCACCAGCGACCATGTTTTAAATCTGAATAAACAAGCTGCAAAGGAACTTGGTGAGTGCATCAAGTTTATTATTCTTTTATACTACATGTGAACTTGGTCTGTACTGCTGATAACGGTATATGAATCACACAACAGGCGCATGAAACTCCATACAAACCCCATAAAGAGGGTGTGCAGACACCAAAACTATCTCTAAAGTATTTTAACAAAGCTTGTAAGTTATACATCTGTGCTTAGTTGTACACAATGGCATTTTCAGTGATTAATAGCCTTCTAGGTGTAAAAGTATATATAGCAATATTTTGTGTTTTGTGCTGCACTATGGCATTTGGTTTTGAAGAGGCAGTATTTTGTGCTGTACAGTAGTATTTGGTTCTTCTGGGACAGCCCTGTCTCCTTCTGTTGTCCATGCCTAAATGTGATGCCCAGCTTTCTGCCAGTTTGGACCCAACTACAAGAAGGGGCTACTTATAGGGCTTTTTTTTCCCAAGGGCTACTACAGTAAGTTCCCAGTCCACCCCTGGTCACGGATAAGAATTTAGAAAGTAGAGATTTAAAGAGAGCTATAAACAATAAAATGTAGTGTGATCTGCACATAGCATGTTATAGAGCAGGAAGAGCTGAGCAGATTGATACATAGTTTAGTAGGGAATAATTCATCTTAACTTGTAATTAATTCATTTACATCTTTGCCCTTTCTGAGCTCAATCGCCATATGGGCAGTCTTATGTAATTGATAGCATTATCTGCATAAGTGTGTATACACAGATTGCTGTCAGTCATTGATAAGATGGCACACGTGTAAAAATGAACTCAGAGAAAGCAAAGGTTTAAAATAAGTTTTGTTGAATATTTTTCAACAAAACTATATTTCTGCTGCTCTAGAACATGATACCTGCATATAGCACTGCATTTCATGGTGACTGGTTCTTTAAGACATGCACAATAAGAGTGATAAACTAACAATGAAGAAAGATAAAATCTTACTTTCAGGACTCCTTGTTGAATAAGTGAAGATGGATGATTTACTAACACTATAAGAACATCAGCTTGTATGATTTCTTTGAAAACATCAGCTACCATGATATCAGGCATAGTGATTACCACTCCACATAAAAGGCTATAAAGCCCGCAGCACACAAGGTGCATACATTCATCCACTGGTCTAAAAGAAAAAAAGATATTTCATAAAAACATTTGTTTAGTACATCATAAAAACAACTGTCAAAATTGCAAAGTCTGTAAACGACAAAATATCCTAATCCAGTATTAAAGGAGTTTTCAAAGAACTTATTTTCCTTGGTATGTTTCTAACTAAACACATTTAAAGGATTATCAATTCACTGACAATCTACAGTTGTCCTGTTTTCCTAGTTAGCGGAGTGTCACATGATCTCTGCTCTGATGACATTCCGTGCGCAAGCCCCCGCATGCCCCACAGCTTTGCAACTACATGTCAACAAAGAGACAAAAGAACTAGGGAAATGAGTAAACATTTTTTCCCCCCAAATTTGCTTAGAAAGTGCAAAGAAATGTTGAAAATAATAAAACACTGATGCATAACATTTATATACTTCTAAGAAAATGTTGAATATCTTTGGCAACACTTTTTTTTTTAAACTCTTCAGACAAAATATTAAATACAACATTCTGCTAGATTCCCATTGTAACATAGTACTGTAGTTACATAGTAACAGTTTATAAGGCCGAAAAAAAGGCATCTGTTCATCCAGTTCAGCCTGTACAGAGAGAACCTCTACTTTAAAAGATATCAACACATTTAGGGGAACATTATTAGTATTGCATTCTACTTATTTTGTGCTACAAATAATTTTTTAATTGGTCTTTACTTAACATTTTCAGCCTCTTTCTCTGTTTAGATGTTAGTTTTTGTGTATTTACAGAGTAGCAGGCTTTCAGATAGAAGCCTTGATGGCTCATATGTGGCCCTTAATTCCCGACAGCTCATAAAAACTTACCAATTTCATAAAAACTGAACTATGAGCAGTGTTGCAGTAAAATATACTATAGATACTTGTAGAGACAGGGGCCAGGGAAAAGAGAGCAGAGGCTCCATTTAAAGTTTCCATAATTCTCTAATAAAACCTATTACAAAAATACAATCAATGTCCCAAAATATTAAAACTAAAATTATATTTATACTTATAAGGAAACATGTCACTATTTTTTGCTAGTTAAAACCTGATAGTAACATACATCCTTGTTTTGTAATTTCTCTTTAATTCCTGAATGCAGTGTTTTTTTTTTATTTTCTTTACTAAACATTATGGAGGCTGCCATCTTGCCTCCTGTTTTAACAGCATTTAGAAAGTTGCTTTATGACCACATTGGCCATAGACACAATGGTCAGGAGGGGACCTCACTGACTTCTATGGGAGAGTTTTCTAGGTTCGTTCTGTGACCTGTGCAGAGGAAAGAATAGATAAGGTTTGACAATCACCTATTGTGAATGGTGGACCCTGTCTTATCTGTACACAGAGGTGATATCTCCGTATCATTACAAGAAGGTTTAGAATAATATATAACTGCAGTAAAGTGAGATGTATAAACCAATAAGTGGCACTGCTTAATAGCCAATGTGAAAGATCTTATGTTTGTTTTTTTTAAATAAAGATATAAACATGGAAACTTTACATTAACATCAAAAATTATTATATACATAAAAATGTGAACAGTTATTTTTTCTGTGAAACATTTCCTTTAACTGGGGGAAAACAGGGCATTACCCGGTGTCCTCTTTTTCATCTTTTCAGCTGCAAGTCTGCCAATTTCCAGACTGTTCTTTTTGTCATCCAAGAAGCATATTGTGCAGTAGTTAGTTCAAGACACTTGCTGATACCCTCAGATTCGCCAGCATTGCTCATGTGTGCAGTGCTGGCCAACCCCAAGGTAGGAACAGACAAGCACGAAGTGTTTTGGACTACAGAATAAAGTATGCATCAGGAAGTCTGAGAAGCTGTGTGATCATCTTGAATGACAGAAGAGGAGACCAGGAAAGCTGAAAAGCAGGTCACGTGTAAGCATTTTGCTCCTTACCCAGTTAATGTAAATATATATCCTTAAATCGGAGGGCTGCTACAAAGAACTAAAATCTATATACATTTTTCCTTATATTCTGAAAGTGTGTTAATTTGTCATAAAAGAATACAGTACCTCTCTTCCATATTGACTGAATCTGTATGAGCAATACCAACTACCGGGGAGAAGGAAAAGTTCCCCCAATCTTCCATTTTTTTCTTCTCAGGATCATCTGGCCAACTTGCACTGGGAAAAGATGCAACTGAAGGAAAATCTAGACTAATGCTTGCAATACTGCCTTGTCCTTTAGGCGAGTAAATTCCTTTTAGTTTATCAGGCCTCCTCAAAACTGTGTCCTCACCGGTGCTTTCTTGAGATGTTAGTATGCTTGACTCATTCTTTAGCGTGAAATGGTCCGAATCTTCTTTAGGTGGCTCTGTAATTGTGATACAGTCGGGAAGATTACCAGATTCACTTACAGTCTGGGTTGACTCACAACTGCTGATATTTTGATCTTTTATCAAAACTTCTAATCTGTGGACAGATTTACACACAGCATTTTCCTTCAGTTGCTTGTTGTCTGTCAAATCAACAATACTCTTACTAAAGCTTCCTTCTAACCTTTTTGGCTGCAATTTGGGTGAGCAAGAAGGGGATACTGGCAAACTCTTGGAACGAGACCTCTCAACCACAAGAAGCTGTACATGCTGCTGTGATGAAAATACAAAACTTTCAGCTCCTACATTAAAGAAAATAAACACATTTTAAAATCTGCCATGTTTATTCAGCAAAAACAAATAATTGTGTTGCACTTAAGTAACCACTACTAATAATTCAAACTATTTATTGAAACATAAAACAGCTTAACACCTAATACAGTAAAAGAAAAAATATATATTATAGTAATTTTTTAATAACAATTTACCTAAAACATTTTTGGAGCACTTCTTGCACTTCAGCAGCGACCATAAAGCAAGAGAAACACTTGTACAAAGAAAGCCAACTTGAACCTCTTTCAAACATCCACCATACTTGTACAGAGGATGTCAGGTCTTTAAAGATGCCATCTGTGCCAGAGCTGTGGAGTGCCTTCTGTTACACACAATGTTGATTACAGACTTTAAACCACTCAGATGCTATGGTCAATTGCAACTATGGCTTCTAAGTGGTGTGACACTCAAGGTGACCGAACGGCTTGTGGGAGGAGTTCAGTTGCTATGGCAGTCTTGAGTTGTCTGAAGGCTCCAAAGCCTTCAGTCCCATAAAGTTCCCATCAAGCCATATCTGTGTTTATTATTTGAGTTATCATTTCACTTGTGCCACAAAAGTGGCTTTAAAAAGTCACAAGCTGTGTGTTAGTGACTTTTTGAAAGAAAAAAAAAAGAAAAACAGAAGTGCCATTTTTACACCCTCACTTTTTCAAAAAAGTTGTGGCAAGGGCAGAAAAGAGACATGGCCAGCAGCAGAGACAAATTTATCTTCATTTATGCCAGTTTTCTGGTGCAAATGAAGTCAGAAATCACTAGAAGCTCTGAGCTGTCACAGATTTCTGTTTAGGCGCACAGACTAATTTATGATGAGGCCTGTTGCTCATCATAAATGTAGGGCATCTTCTAATAGTGCAGGTGATATTAAGACCAGTTCACAAAGCAACAGTCTTGAAAATTCTCCCCCTTAAGGATTCAATCAGACTGCAATGATAAGTATTTCCAGTCTATGGGATAAGTGATCCTAAGACCACATGTTTAGGTCCCCTAAGGGAACTAAAAATGTAAAAAGAAAGATATTTAAAAATAAATTTACATGTCCTTTTTACCACACAGGGCACACCGTAAACCATAAAGGAGGTACTACATTTATAATATTTGTTTATAGCTTGCAGCTACATGGTGTGTAATATTAAGTGGTGCCATTAGAAAGTACATTTTGTCCCAACTTGCTAAATTCAGAGCAAAATCTGCATAACTTGTAGAACACTTTGGCAACATACACTGTGGGTTCACTAAGTGTGGTCGTACCCCAATTGGTTGAACCCCTAGCATATGCTTAAAGGGGTTCATCTGCCTCAGACACTAATGGCATATCACAAGGATATGTCCTCAATGACAGATAGTTGTGGGTCGCACCTCTGGGATTTGCTCAGATGTCCAGAACAAAGTGAAGAAAAGCACACTGAGCATGTGCGGCGTAGTCTCCATTACTTTTATGGGAGTTCCGAAAGTGAGCGCACTCAGCTATTTTTAGAGGTCCCATAGTAAATGGAGGGTGGCTGTGCTTGAATGGTGCATTCTCCTCCACTTTAGGGGGTCCGTTCTGGAGACAAAAGTGGGTAGCAGAGGTAGGCCCCGCAATTATTTGATATTGATGACATATCCTAATGATATGCGATTGATGTATGAGATGGGAATACTTGTTTAAAAACATGTTAATAAGTTAAAGGGCTATTCCCACTACTAATACATAGTATAAGGGATGATTATAAAGCTGCAAGTTCACTTCAGAGCAGCAGTGTTAAGTCTGGAATATACCTGCTCCCACACAGAGCGTTTTTCCCAGACTTAACCTGTTCATGAGAAACTGGCTTAATTTGTGTAGGCCATTTTTATGTTTATATAAATTACTCAAGTCCTCCCTCAGAAGTCTCTTCTCAAGCCTAAATAAATGTAATTAAAAAAAAAAAAAAATCTCATAACTGAGGCCCCTTAAAAGGTATGAATATGTTTTCACTGCCTGGCCTGAATGTCACAGAGATGGGAGTGCGGCATAGCAGATAGGGAGCGAAAACCCTCGGTGCAAGGGGGAATCGGAATTACAATAAAAAGCTATTTTTCTACAGATTGTTGGCTATGGAGATACCAGAGGTATCATCAGACTCTGCAGACAACCACCAAACTACAGCAGCTGAAAGTTTCACCTACTGGTAAATGATGACTAGATGCCCTTTAAATAAAGGTCTGTCAATTATATTACGTAAAAGGCATCTGTCAGCAGAATGTGCGCTTGGCAGCTGAAGGCATTTGTTTTGGTTTCCTGTTCATATGTCCCTGCATTGCTGAGATAAATTAAGTTTTAATGTATGCAAATGAGCCCCTAGGAACAATGAGAGCTTTCCAGTTACATCTGGAGGCTCCGGTTTCTCTGCAATAGCCCCCCCCCCCCCCCCAGGTTAACTGAAAGCTGCCAAAAAGACAATAGAAATTAGATAAAACATATAAGGTATATAAATCAGAAAATGAAAAAAGAAGACTTCGAAGGAGTTAAGATTAAAATACTATTTTGCAATATGGTAATGCTGGAGGGTGTCACATGAAGTTATCAAAGTTCCAAGATCCTTAATTCACATGTAGTTTCTCCCCAAACTTATTTTTTTGTCAGGCATCACGTTTGTTTTCTCTGACATAATTGTTTTTCATCTTTTCTCATACAGGATTGTTAATTGGGCATTGTAGAAATGTTCCCTATGCCTGCTAAAGGAAGGTGTGCACTACTTGAGCAATTCACGAACTTTGCAAAGGGCTGAAGGGCTTTCAGGAGCCCCGACAGTTTTGAGGAGAACTGATGGCACTATGATATATGATCCTAAAGGAATCTCGAATCTTTTTCAAGACTTTTATGCTTCTGTTTATTCCCTTCCTCAACAAGTACCATCCGATCAGGTGGAACGCTAGACTCTCTTCACCTAGTTCTTGAACCAATGCAACCCACCAAAGGTGTTCAAGAAGTGATAAAACAACTTCCCAATAACAAATCCCCTGGATCGGATGGTCTACCTTACCTCTACTATAACACCTTTTATCCTTTTATTTTATCCTTCTACCATATATGCATATATCACAATCCTGCACTCATATATAAACCTTATTCCAAAACCGGGTAAAGACCCACTAGATTGTTCAAATTATTTGCCTATTGCCCTTCTCAATTCTGATCTAAAAATATTTACTAAAATTCTCGCTAATCGACTCTCATATTGGCTCCCACAATTAGTACACAAGGACCAAGTGGGTTTTGTTATGGGTCGTCAGGGTGGAGACAATACAAGGAGAACTATACATTTGATAGATGTTATTAATAAGCATAACCATCAAGCTTTGTTGTTAAGCCTTGACGCAAAAAAAGCTTTTGATCGCTTGAGTTGGCCTTTTATGTTCTCCACCCTAGGCGACCTTTGGCATTACAGGTCCTTTTCTCACGGCACTCCGTACACTTTATACCCAGCCGATGGCCACTATTAAAATGCTTCATGCTCAATCTAATACATTTCCCATTCACAATGGTACACGTCATGGATGTCCGCTAAACCCCTTGCTTTTCGTGCTTTGCATCGAACCCCTTGCTGCAGCTATTAGGTCTCACCCTGACATACATGGAGTTAAAGTAAATCAAGTGGAATTTAAAGTCTCTTTATTTGCAGATGACATTCTTCTCACCTTGATAGACTTGACATAAACACCAAGAAAACAGAAGCTTTGCCACTTAACCTCTCCCCTAACAGATTAGCCGTACTTCAGACCAATTTCCACTTTCGATGGAGTGATAAGACCTTACACTATTTGGGAGTACAACTGACCCCAACTTACTCTTCCTTGTACACCCAGAACTTCCCGACTCCCTTACAAAACCTTAGAGCTCTTCTCAATAAATGAAGTCTTTACCTATATCCCTTTTTGGCCGAATACCAATGCTTAAAATGTCTATTTTGCCCAAATTACTATAGTTTGAAACCCTTACGGTCCCTGTTCCGAGAAAGGTTTTGCAAGCCCTTTAATCTGCTATAATAAAATTTATATGGAATGGGAAACAGCATAAAATAGCATGTAGTACTCTTACTGCTCTTAAAACACAGGGATGGTAAGCGGTCCCGGATATTACTAGATATTATTTGGGCACACACCTAGGCGACTTCTAGCGTGGTCCACCATGTATGCTTATTCCAGATGGATTGAGATAGAAAAACTATGGATGGCACCTGTACATCCCAACGCCCTTTTGTGAACACCTGAAGCACCTGCAGTGATACCGCAATTACTGGGACCAATGTCCTTTACATATGACAACTGGCGGAAGCGTAGACAGCGATTTTCCTTAGCTCCTGATAAGTCTTCTATGACTTCCTTTTTGTTTACTCTTATTTCCGAAGGTATGCGTGCTTTTTTTAAGCCTTGGTTCTCTAACACGCTATTCCCCATTGCAAATATAGTAGATTATAGAACCCTATGACTATTGCCATTTGAAACGCTTATATCTTCATTCCAATTGCCAGAGTCCTCTAGGTACCAGTACCTACAAATACAGCACTTGCTCACTAGTTTATTTGATTCCTCACAGGTATCTACCCCAACATTGTTTGAGAAATTGTGCAAACTTTTGGATTCGACCAAGGGACTTATTTCGGAGATCTATGTTATACTTTCTACCTCCCCCTCCTCCATACCTATTAGACACTCATACATGTCTAAACGTACTATTTCTCTCAAAGAATGGGGATTGATTTGGAGGAGAGCTTCCTTGACCTCTACTTGTACCACTCATAAGGAGAGCTCTTATAAAATATTGATGTTCTGGTATCACACTCCACAATTGTTGAAGCATCTCTACCCCAGTATCACAGATAGGTGTTGTAGATGCAGAACAGGGGTAGGTTCTCACATACACATTTTCTGGGAATGCCCCTTACTGAGCCCATTCTGGAAATCGACCCAAAATGTCCTCTACCAATTACTGGGCATTATGTTCCCTTTGGACCATTTCTTTTATTTATTGAATATGACCGCAATGCCTTTGAAAAAATATTCCCTGCTCTTAACATTGCATATATTGACAGCAGCCAGGCACCTCATCGCCAGTTTTTGGAGGAGGACAGATCCGCCAATCCAACTTGACCTTATAGCTGGTGTTATGGAAGTTAGAAGAATGGAACATCTTACAGTCACCATGGCTAACCAGATTGATCAGTTTGATCGCATTTGGCATGTGTGGGATGAGTATTCTGACACACGCCTTAAAAGATTATTTTTGTTCCCCTACCTGAATTTCTATCCCATATGTGTCTAGTCCTGTCTGTCTTTTTTACTTATGGGTGTTTTTTTTTTTTTTTACCCTTTTCGGGTTTTTTATTCTTATTAAGTAATTATAGCTATGCTGTAGACTATTGACTTGTTACTTTTATTATGATCAACAAATCTGATATCTTATTTTGTTTTACTAAAAGGTTTTTTTAACAGATCTTTATATAACCTTATATATGTGTTAAGATGACAATACCACTTGTGCTTCGATGATTACGGTTCTTAAATATCAAATTGTTTACTTTAGTAGTATATATACAAAAAATGACAACACTACTGTATTGCGTTTCGCAAATAATACTTTAATAAAATGACAAATTAAAAAAAAGAAGCTGAATCTGTGAAATTTTTGCAAGAGTTGGACAGGAAGATTCTGTAGTGCATCAGTGGTGTTGACATGTAGAAAGGGTTCGAGGTAGTGAAGACAGACAGGTGCATGCCACTATCGCCCTATAATAAGGGCTGCTATATCTCAAATGACGGCCATGGCATCATAAGTTGATTATGCTGCAGCCCCTGCAGTAACCACCTAGTAGAAGCAATCTACTTAACCCATTCAGTACCGGGCCACTTTTCACCTGAAATCCCAGGCCGTTTTTTGCAAATCTGACATGTGTCACTTTATGTGGTAATAACTTTGGAACGCTTTTACTTATCCAGGCCATTCTAAGATTGTTTTCTTGTCACATATTGTGCTTCACGATAGTAGTAAATTTGTGGCAAAATATTTCATTTTTATTTATAAAAAAAATACCAAATTTAGCAAAAATTTGGAAAATTTAGCAAATTTCAATTTCTCTACTTTCAAAATACATAGTAATACCTCCAAAAATAATTATTTTACATTCCCCATATGTATACTTTATGTTGGCATCATTTTATAAATGTCATTTTACTTTTTTGGGATGTTAGAGAGCTTAGAAGTTTAGAAGCCATTTTTCAAATTTTCAACAAAATTTCCAAAACCATTTTTTTAAGCACCAATTTAGTTATAAGGTGATTTTGAGTGGCTTATGTAATGGAAACCACCCATAAATGACCCCATTTACACCCCTCAAATTATAAAAAAAACTGCTGTTACAAACTTTGTTAACCCTTGAGGTGTTCCACAAGAATTAATGGAAAATGGAGGTGAAATTTCAAAATTTCACTTTTTTGGTAGCTTATTCATGTACATTTTTTTCTTGCAAAACAGCAAGGGTTAACAGCAAACTAAACCTCAATATACATTACTCTGATTCTGCAGTTTACAGAAATACCCCATATGTGGTGGTAAACGTCTCTATGGGTTTGTGGCAGTGGTCAGAAGGAAAGGAGCGCCATACGGATTTTGGAGGCAGATTTTGCTAGAATGGTTTTTAGGCACCATTTTGTGATTGATAGACCCTGACGTACCCCTACAGTGGAAACCCTCAAAAAGTTACCCCATTTTGAAAACTACACCCTTCAACGAATATATTAAGGAGGGTACTGGCCACTTTGACCGAATTTGGAAACACTTGGCTGTGAAAATGAAAAGTTTCATTTCTTCCAATAAAATGTTGCTTTAGACCCAAATTTTTTATTTTCAAAAGGGGTAACAGGAGAAAAGCACCCCATAATTTGTTACCCATTTTCTCCTGAATACGGCAACACCCCATATGTGGTGGTAAACTGCTGTGGGGGCACATGGCAGGACTCAGAACAGAAGGAGCGCCATATAGATTTTACAACACAGATTTTGATGGATTGGTTTGCGGGAGCCATTGATTTTTATTTTTTTGCGTTATTGTCTTATGTGGGGGCTCATTTTTTGCGGGACTAGATGACGGTTTGATTGGTACCATTTTGGGGTACATACGCCTTTTTGATCGTGTGGTATTACACTTTTTGTGAGGCAAGGTTAAAAAAAAAAAAAAAAAGGTTGTTATGGCATAGTTTTTTTTTTTATTTATTTATTTTTTTTTACAGCATTCGCCTGGGGGGCCATCTCATGTAATATTTTTATAGAGCAGGTTGTTACGGACGCGGCGGTACCCAATATGTGTAACTTTTTATTTTTGGAAAGTTTTACACCTTAGATTTATTTTTGAACAGAATAAAATCTTTATTTTATGTTGCCATTTTCAGAGCCATATTTTTTTTATTTTTCGGGCGATTGTCTCAGGTAGGGTATCATTTTTGCGGGACAAGATGACGGTTTGATTGGTACCATTTTGGGATAAATATGCCTTTTTGATCGCCTGCTATTACACTTTTTGTAAGAGAAGGTGACCAAAAAACTCTGTTTTGGCACTTTATTTTTTTTTTTACTGCGTTCACCTGGCAGGGTGGATGACGTGATATTTTTATAGAGCCGGTCGATACGGACGCGGCAATACCTAATGTTTATCTTTTTTTTTTTTCCTTTTTTTTAACTTTTTTTTTTTTTTACTTGAAACTTTTATTATTTTTTTTTAGGAAACTATTTAACTTTTTTTTTCCACTAACTTTTGGGGGTCTGATCCCCTTTACAATGCATCACAATACTTTTGTATTGTAATGCATTGGCTGTAAGTGTATTACTCAGTGTAATACAATTACAGCCTGCTTCCTGTGCGATCCAGGGGGCGCTGGGAGTCTAAGGGTTAAAAAAACATCACAGTTTTCACACAATACACTAGCTTTTTTGCCACTAACCTCTTATCACTGGCTTCCTAGACGCAATTTAGGAGACAGAATGACACACTTGCTCATCAGGAGTGGGCCAATATACATGTGGACAGGTGAATTAGTCTCATGACGAGTTACAGAAATCGAATGATTGCAGTGATTGCCTCAAAAGGTTGAGCAACAAAATAATAAGTCAAAGGTCATTTTTGACTTGGACAGTTTCATTAGTTTGCTTTATAAATTATTAAGGTGAACCACAATGCAAAAGCAATGTCTGAATTTCACTAGCCTATTTTCAGTAAATTTGTATTTATTATTACTTTTGCTAGTTTCAAGTTATTTCACTGACCATTGTGGGTTTTTCTTTCTTTAACGGAAGTGTACCAACAATTTTGTCCACGTATGAACAGCAAAATATGCAGCATCTATATGACCGTTATTATGCCAGAGAGGAGCCTGAATCGCAGCAGAGGGGAATTCCATCCAATGTTAAGAGTGTTTTTTTAGAATATTATACTGAAGACACAAGACAGGTCCAACACCTGAGACCCCCATCCATCAGCTGTTTGAGAACGCACTGGCGCTCCTCTGTGTGCTGCTGCCTTCTTTCAGCTTACCAAGCACAGTGATTTACTTTGTATAGTGGCTGTGCTTGGTATTGTGCTTAGCCCCATGTATGCCCCCCTTGAATGGGGCAGAGTTGTTACTAGGCCACGTGATCGGTGAACGTGTCATCACTGGCATAGAAATAGCTGTGAGAAGGCCGCAGCGCACATAGGAGCACCGCTGCCTTCTCAAAAAGCTGATCGGCGGGGGTCCCGGGTGTCAGACCCTATTGATCAGATACTGTTGATATTGAAAACCCCTTTAATGTGACCCTAACCCAATGTATACCCTGCTGAAGAGACCAAAATAAAGAGTGAATCACCTTGATTGTGTGATCTTTGACCAAGCACTACTAGCAGTTTACACACTGTCATTCTGAGCTTAATTACATTCTATCAGGCTGTCCAGGTGTTCTCATTTTCTGCACGTATTTGTCAAATACAATTAAAGGATATGGACACCTTTGTAAAAATAATTTTTTACACTAATACATTTATTTTGTGGAGAAAATAATTTCTCCAATTGGTTCTGTTTATTTTTCTTTTTTTGTTTTCCTTCTACAGCTTGTTGTGCTTTCTATGGGGGGGTGGGTGCTGTGCCATCAGAGATGAACAGACAATATGTAAGCGGTCCTGCATTCCCCCCGCCCCTCCATCCAGAGGTCGAGCTGTGCACGTCCCCCTTCCCCCACTTTAGAACGACGGGCGGGTGGTGCAAGTCCCCCAACACCCCCCCCCCCTTTTCAGGACAGCGCTGCCTGCCAGCAACACAGTGCCCTTTCCCCCCTCCTTCTGTATTACCCATGTGTGCTGTTTGTTACAGCTGGCAATCTGCTCCCCTCAGCCATCCTGAAAGGGGGAGGGTGAATCATCTCTGCTGTTGTCGGCCGCGCTGAAGAGGGGCTTTAGCACGGCGCAGCCGGCAACAGCAGAGATGATTCACCCTCCCCTGTTCAGGATGGCTGAGGGGAGCAGATTGCCATGTCTTCAAACAGCAGACATGGGTAAAATAAAAATTCAAAAATTCACAAATTAGGTAGCGCCACGTCTGTAACAACCTGCTCTATAAAAATATCATGTGATCTAACCTGTCAGGTGAATGCTGTAAAAGAATAAAATAAAAATGTGCCAAAAAAAACCCATCACAAATTGTGATCAAAAAGTCATATGTGCCCCAAATTAGTTCCAAACTGACATCTCATCCCGCAAAAAATGAGACCCTATCTAAGACAATCACCCAAAAAATAAAAAAATTATGGCTTTCAAAAAATGGAGACACTAAAACATGATTTTTTTGTTTCAAAAATGCTTTTATTGTGTAAAAACATATTCTAAAAAAAAAAAAAAAACAAGACATTAGGTATCGCTGCGTCCATAAAAAAAGCTCTATAAAAAAAAAATAAAAATCACGAGATAAAAAATAAAATAATGTGCCAAAAAAGGAGATGTTTCTGCTAAAGCAAAGTGAGTCTTCAGTCTTATCCTTCTAAATAAAATGCTGTAGATCGATATACATCTGAAAACTATCAAAACCGAGATAGGGCTAAAGAATAATCCTTTCTCCAAGGCCTTTAATTGTGATGGACCCAACATTTTAGAAGATAGGTTAATAACCACAGACAAAGTCATACCCGGGTCTGTATGTTTTGCGTCGATCCGGTCACTGAGAGGCCAATGATGTTTGCGGCCCACCCTGCTCCTCCTCCTAGTGGACGTCGGCTGTTGCCTCTTCGGAAAAAAATGACATGGTTCCTGAGATCCTGCTAAATCACTCACGGAGCTAGTCAAATAATATCCTCTCCTTGCTGGTTTTCTATAGCTGGTGAAGTGTTCTGCCACTTATACACTTTGTAAAACGATTCCTCAGAGCATTTTGAGCAGCAGGAGAAACAGAACATTTCTGTGTCTGCACTGTGCTCAGGGTTCGCACATTATTAAAGGAGAATTTTTTTACCATCCGCATACTGGGAGAGCTTATAGGATCATAGGTTTCTTTACCTGCTATTCTACTTATGTCATTTAATTAAATTCCCTTGTGGTTCGGCGTATATTGGTGAAACAGTATAACCGGTAAAACATTGTATTTGTAAGCACAAATAGACCACTTGTACGGAGAACTTATCGTTACTATTACCAGCTCATTTTCACCAATTTCTCCACTCCATCTCCCAACTAAAATTCCACGTTTTAGAACAGATAACAAGATAGAGAAGGAGACGTGAAAAAACAATTACTTTGCACGGAAGCCTATTGGATCCACACTTTAGGTACATTACAACCCAAAGGACTCAATAGGGAATATGAGGTAGCGCATCTGACATAGTGTGATAGTGCTTCTGTTTAATATTTATGATCTTTACCCCTATTATTCTTTTACAGACAGTATCTTCAAGAGGACATATACTTCCACTGCAAGATAGCGGATTAATGTATTGTTAATGGTCTTAATGTATTGTTATTGTCTTAATTAATGTATTGTTTTGTTTGTTTGTTCTTGTTCTATGATTTTGGATACTCACCTGACGTCAATTTGATTGATGTGTTCCATGTTACCGATTTACTTCTACCAGATAACAAAATTGCGTACTTCTAAGAATATCAAATGGTTAACTGCCTGAATGAGTACGTTAAAATAATAATTTTATTAAAGATCAGTTAAAACTAACATATGGCTCTCCACCATGTATAAACAAGTCAGGCTAACAACAGAGAATTGAAGTGCAGACCAAAATTATATCCTTCCTCCACTATTCACTGTTGTAATAGCGAAATTAAGTGTCCACTTACTGAGAATGGCGACTATAGAGCGTGTCAAAAATCTACAGTTCAGATTTGTTGCCAATTCTCTGAAGGCACACTGTAATGCTAAGTTTACCCACAGTAGTAGTACTATAATTGACTGGTTAGTCAAGCTATTGTTACAATGTATCCTTTCAGCAGTGAAACAAGATAACCATATTGATGGCTATATGTGTGTAGTAAGAGGCTGACTCAGCTAACTATCTTTTTCCAAATTATGAGTAGCTAAGAGAGAATATATCATAACTCTCTCTAGATAACTACTCTCAGGAGGCACCTCCAACGCTAAGATAAATCACTGTGGCGGTGTTGCGATTCGTTCACCAGTTTCACTCAAAATGCCCCATTCTTCAGTGAATCATTATGCAGCGCTGATTTATACCACCAGCCTTACTGTCTACACCTGTATGGTAACTCACTCAGCTCACTAAGAACCACTAGATTCGACTATCTGTCATAGTAAGTTGCCTAAGGGTAATTGCTCGACGCGTTTCCAAAAAAATCTATCTACTGTAGAGAAATGTGATGGGCACACTCTACAACTGGATACTGCTTAAATTATTTAATAAAATTTATATAAAATTCTGAAATTATTTAATACTAGTGTAAAAAATTATAATAGTATAAACTCAAGGATGTAACAATATATCACCAACGATGGTTTAAAATAACAGAACATTTATATAAAAAAGAGAAACCAATTCATAAAAAAATGATAAAAATTATGAGGTTGTGCAGTTATACAATAAAAAAAAAAAGCAATATAGATGTCCTTATGGTTGTCAAGGACTAATATATATATATGATCTATATCTATATATACATAAAATAGTTTTGTCCTTATGGTGACCAAAATATTGTATTTATAATACTCCTGTCGGTTAGTCCATAGTCAGTAAGTTAGTCCATAATCAGTAAATCAATAATGCAATTCTCCAAGATGAAGGGTAGAGAGTGGGAAAGATAATATTTTCTACTGACCATGCAGTATATTCTTTTGTAGTATAACCTTTTTGGTATAATGTATAGTTTACAATATTTGCTTGTGTACGTTACCCCTTCCTGTATTTGGATCCGTATGATGGGGATATTTTTCCTTGGCGACGTTCAGAAGAGGTTCAGATGTTCTCTCCGGCTGCCCAATGATAATGACAGCGCGCACTTTCTTGCCGCCCGGCTGTATTCAGTAAGGATGAATCGAGCGGCGTCCCACGTGGGTTCCCGCTTCTTTAGTAGTCCGGTCGCGCTCTGTCCAGGTATAATGTCGGTGAGGGATTTCGGAGCGATCTCTGTGATACTTTGAGAGCGATATTTGAACAGTGCTATTTGGATTATTCTTTCCTCCTGGAAAATATAGACTTAGGTGCAATATGGTCTCTCTTTGTAATAAATGCCTTTTATTTATGGTCCACAGGGTAGTGTCCTTATAACGTATAAGTTATAAATATAACTTATGTTTTAGACTTACTCATCATCAATCATTACCTCATATAATGTTTATTTCATATATTTACCGTTCAGTAGTAATAAAAGATGTTTTGTTTCCTCTTTCCTCCTAAATTACTACGGCATCGGCCTGTAATTCAGGCGACCTTCAAAAGAAGGACTTAAAAGCCCCACCCCCAGGTCCCACTAAGTCACGCCCCTGACTCAGTCAGGCCACGCCCCTTCCACTCCGCATCTGACCGGGATTGAAAAAATGAAGGTAAAAATCAACTTCTGTCAGCTGCAGGGGTGGGAGGTAGTGTGACTTTCTCCCTGCAGCTCATGCTCAGACAGCACAGTGCTGCTGTCTGAGAGTGAGCTGTTCAAAAGGACATCCGTGTGTCCATCCAGGCCCTGCGCATGACAGAGGACAGGGAGTCTGAAAGCCAGAATGTCCAGCCTTCCCCTAACGTGAATCCGTGCCACCGGTCCCCATGAAGCCACACCCCTAAACAAGAGGCCACGCCCCCTGTGTCCATCCAGGCCCTGTGCATGATAGAGGACAGGTAGTCTGAAAGCCAGAATGTCCAGCCTTCCCCTAACGTGAAGCCGTGTCACCGGTCCCCATGAAGCCACACCCCTAAACACGAAGGCCACGCCCCCTGGTTCCATGAAGACACGGAGGAGAAGCTGTCAGAGCGTGAGCTACTGAAAGGGTGGACATCCCTGTGTCTGTCCAGGCACTGCGCCGGACAGTGGACAGGGAGTCAAAGCCAGACTGTCCAGCCTACAACTGGACCTCTGGCCACCCTAGGGGCAGGCTGATGTTAGGGTGGCCAGTTGTCCGGCTTTAGGCTGGACAGTCCGGTTTTCTGGCTCCCTGTCCTCAGTCCAGCACAGTGTCTGGATGGAGGTAGGGATGTCCACCCTTTCAGTAGCTCACGCTCAGGCAGCTTCTCCTCCATGTCTTCACGGAGCCAGGGGGTGTTTCCTCATGTTTAGTGGTGTGTCTTCATGGTAACTAAGGGCACTGTTTCACGTTTGGGGGGAATGGCCGGTGAGTCTGGCTTTCTGGGGTGAAGACAGTGGCCACTCTAGCTGCTGTGGAGGTCACAGTTATAAGGGGCGGGCTGCTGTAGAGGTCACTCTAGATATTTTTTTTACGTCACACACACAAACATTAAATGAAATAGATCAAATATACCCGGGCGAAGCCGGGTCCTTCAGCTAATATATACAATGCCTACAAGTAGTATTCAACCCCCTGCAGATTTAGCTGGTTTGATAAGATGCAAATAAGTTAGAGCCTTCAAACTTCAAACAAGAGCAGGATTTATTAACAGATGCATAAATCTTACAAACCAAAAAGTTATGTTGCTCAGTTAAATTTTATTAAATATTAAACATAAAAGTGTGGGTCAATTATTATTCAACCCCTCAAACCACAAGAATTCTGTTTGGTTCCCCTAAAGTATTAACCCCTTCGCGACCAGCGCCGTACATGTACGGCGCTGGGGCGATGCGGGCACATGGCGCCCGCTCGCGGGTGCGGCGGGCATCATGGCCGGCAAGTCTCTGCTGTTTCTAACAGCAGAGACTTGCCGCTACTTACCGCCATCGCGGCGTCTTCCTGCTTGATTAGATGCCGTGATCACACGTGATCATGGCATCTAGTTGCGTTTCAACCCGGAAGCATTCGCTTCCGGGTGGTGTACAGACACCCCGTGTGGCCAATCGGGGTGTCTGTACACCATATGAAAACTGTAATCCTCGCTGGTGAGGATTACAGTTTTCAAAGTGCAATTCTTATTCTGGCCACTAGATGGCAGGCCAGGATAAGAAATGAGCAATTGATGGATTTCTGAGTCTATAAAACCCAGAATTGCTCATAAAGAAAAAAAAAAAAAGCCACAATTTATAAGCCCATATTTGAGCTTTCTAATAGTAAAAAAAAAAAATTAAAAAAAAATGTTAAAAAATATATAAAAATAAAAAAGATGTAAAAGTTCAAATCACCCCCCTTTCCGTATAAGTAAAAAATAAATACCTAAATAACAATAAATATAGACATCATGGGTATCACCGTGACCGAAAACGCCCGTACTTTTAAAATATAAAAAAAGAAATTCCAATACGGCGAATTGTGTGGCGGAAAAAAGCGTCCAAATGGCGATTTGCCGTTTTTTGTCGCTTTTTTTTTCTAAAAAAAATTAAATAAAAAGTGATCAAAAAGTCATACACACCCCAGAATGGTATCAATAAAAACTTCAGATCGTCCCGCAAAAAATGAGCCCCCATACAGCTCTGTACACATAAATACCAAAAAGTTATAGGGGTCAAGATTTGACAAGGAAAAAAAAAAAAAAAAAAAAAAGGGCAACTTTCTAATTATTTTATCACTATGAAAACGCAGGAAAAACTATACATATTAGGTATTGCCGGATTCGTACTGACCAGTAGAATGAAAGTAACGGATCAGTTTTAATGCACATCGAACGCTGTAAATAAGAAACCCGTAGAACTGTAGCGGAATAGCGTTTTCTTTGCAATTTCACCCGGTTTGGAATTTTTTTCCCGCTTCCCACTACACCGTATGCAATATTAAATGGTGGCGTTGGAAAGTACAACTTGTCCCGCAAAAAACAAGCCCTCATACAGCTATGTGAACAGAAAAATAAAAGGGTTATGGCTGTTTGAAGGCAGGGAGCGCAAAACGAAAATGCAGAACTGAAAAAAGCTCCGGGCGCGAAGGGGTTAAGAAGTAGTTCAGGCACAAAGAACAATGAGCTTCACATGTTTGGATTAATTATCTGTTTTTCCAGCCTTTTCTGACTATTTAAGACCCTCCCCAAACTTGTGAACAGTACTCATACATGGTCAACATGGGAAAGAGACAAGATCGTGGAGGGTCACAAGGCTGGCAAGGGATACAAAACCCTTTCAAAGGAGTTGGGTCTACCTGTCTCCACTGTTGGGAGCATCATCCGGAAGTGGAAGGCTTATGGAACTACTGTTAGCCGTCCACGGCCTGGACAGCCTTTGAAAGTTTCCTCCCGTGCCGAGGCCAGGCTTGTCCGAAGAGTCAAGGCTAACCCGAGGACAACAAGGAAGGAGCTCCGGGAAGATCTCATGGCAGTGGGGACATTGGTTTCAGTCAATACCATAAGTAACGTACTCCACCGCAATGGTCTCCGTTCCAGACGAGCCCGTAAGGTACCTTTACTTTCAAAGCGTCATGTCAAGGCTCGTTTACAGTTTGCTCATGATCACTTGGAGGACTCCGAGACAGACTGGTTCAAGGTTCTCTGGTCTGATGAGACCAAGATCGAGATCTTTGGTGCCAACCACACACGTGACGTTTGGAGACTGGATGGCACTGCATACGACCCCAAGAATACCATCACTACAGTCAAGCATGGTGGTGTTAGCATCATCATGCTGTGGGGCTGCTTCTCAGCCAAGGGGCGTGGCCATCTGGTCCGCATCCATGGGAAGATGGATAGCACGGCCTACCTGGAGATTTTGGCCAAGAACCTCCGCTCCTCCATCAAGGATCTTAAGATGGGCCGTTATTTCATCTTCCAACAAGACAACGACCCAAAGCACACAGCCAAGAAAACCAAGGCCTGGTTCAAGAGGGAAAAAAATCAAGGTGTTGCAGTGGCCTAGTCAGTCTCCTGACCTTAACCCAATTGAAAACTTGTGGAAGGAGCTCAAGATTAAAGTCCACATGAGACACCCAAAGAACCTAGATAACTTGGAGAAGATCTGCATGGAGGAGTGGGCCAAGATAACTCCAGAGACCTGTGCCGGCCTGATCAGGTCTTATAAAAGACGATTATTAGCTGTAATTGCAAACAAGGGTTATTCCACAAAATATTAAACCTAGGGGTTGAATAATAATTGACCCACACTTTTATGTTTAAAATTTATTAAAATTTAACTGAGCAACATAACTTTTTGGTTTGAAAGATTTATGCATCTGTTAATAAATCCTGCTCTTGTTTGAAGTTTGAAGGCTCTAACTTATTTGCATCTTATCGGCACTGTATATATATATATATATATATATATATATATATATATAAATATATATATACACACATACACTCACCGGCCACTTTATTAGGTACACCATGCTAGTAACGGGTTGGACCCCCTTTTGCCTTCAGAACTGCCTCAATTCTTCGTGGCATAGATTCAACAAGGTGCTGGAAGCATTCCTCAGAGATTTTGGTCCATATTGACATGATGGCATCACACAGTTGCCGCAGATTTGTCGGCTGCACATCCATGATGCGAATCTCCCGTTCCACCACATCCCAAAGATGCTCTATTGGATTGAGATCTGGTGACTGTGGAGGCCATTTGAGTACAGTGAACTCATTGTCATGTTCAAGAAACCAGTCTGAGATGATTCCAGCTTTATGACATGGCGCATTATCCTGCTGAAAGTAGCCATCAGATGTTGGGTACATTGTGGTCATAAAGGGATGGACATGGTCAGCAACAATACTCAGGTAGGCTGTGGCGTTGCAGCGATGCTCAATTGGTACCAAGGGGCCCAAAGAGTGCCAAGAAAATATTCCCCACACCATGACACCACCACCACCAGCTTGAACCGTTGATACAAGGCAGGATGGATCCATGCTTTCATGTTGTTGACGCCAAATTCTGACCCTACCATCCGAATGTCGCAGCAGAAATCGAGACTCATCAGACCAGGCAACGTTTTTCCAATCTTCTACTGTCCAATTTCGATGAGCTTGTGCAAATTGTAGCCTCAGTTTCCTGTTCTTAGCTGAAAGGAGTGGCACCCGGTGTGGTCTTCTGCTGCTGTAGCCCATCTGCCTCAAAGTTCGACGTACTGTGCGTTCAGAGATGCTCTTCTGCCTACCTTGGTTGTAACGGGTGGCAATTTGAGTTACTGTTGCCTATCAGCTCGAACCAGTCTGCTCATTCTCCTCTGACCTCTGGCATCAACAAGGCATTTCCGCCCACAGAACTGCCGCTCACTGGATGTTTTTTCTTTTTCGGACCATTCTCTGTAAACCCTAGAGATGGTTGTGCGTGAAAATCCCAGTAGATCAGCAGTTTCTGAAATACTCAGACCAGCCCTTCTGGCACCAACAACCATGCCACGTTCAAAGGCACTCAAATCACCTTTCTTCCCCATACTGATGCTCGGTTTGAACTGCAGGAGATTGTCTTGACCATGTCTACATGCCTAAATGCACTGAGTTGCCGCCATGTGATTGGCTGATTAGAAATTAAGTGTTAACGAGCAGTTGGACAGGTGTACCTAATAAAGTGGCCGGTGAGTGTATATATATATATATATATATATATATATATATATATATATATATATACATATATATACACACACACATATACAAGTACAGACCAAAAGTTTGGACACACCTCATTCAAAGTTTTCTATATTTTCATGACTATGAAAATTGTAGATTCACACTGAAGACATCAAAACTATGAACTAACACATGTGGAATTATATACTTAAAGTGTGAAACAACTGAAAATATGTCTTATATTCTAGATTCTTCAAAGTAGCCACCTTTTGCTTTGATTACTGCTTTGCACACTCTTGGTATTCTCTTGATGAGCTTCAAGAGGTAGTCACCTGAAATGGTATTCCAACAGTAGGAGTTCCCAGAGATGCTTAGCACTTGTTGGCCCTTTTGCCTTCACTCTGCGGTCCAGCTCACCCCAAACCATCTCGATTGGGTTCAGGTCTGGTGACTGTGGAGGCCAGGTCATCTGGCGTAGCACCCTATCACTCTCCTTCTTGGTCAAATAGCCCTTACACAGCCTGGAGGTGTGTTTGGGGTCATTGTCCTGTTGATAAATAAATGATGGTCCAACTAAACGCAAACCGGATGGAATAGCATGCCGCTTCAAGATGCTGTGGTAGCCATGTTGGTTCAGTATTTCCTCAATTTTGAATAAATCCCCAACAGTGTAATCAGCAAAGCACCCCCACACCATCACACCTCCTCCTCCATGCTTCACTGTGGGAACCAGGCATGTAGAGTCCATCCGTTCACCTTTTCTGCGTCGCACAAAGACACGGTGGTTGGAACCAAAGATCTCAAATTTGGACTCCTCAGACCAAAGCACAGATTTCCACTGGTCTAATGTCCCTTCCTTGTGTTCTTTAGCCCAAACAAGTCTCTTCTGCTTGTTGCCTGTCCTTAACAGTGGTTTCCTAGCAGCTATTTTACCATGAAGGTCTGCTGCACACAGTCTCCTCTTAAAGGGGTATTCTCATCTTAGACAATGGGGGCATATCGCTAGGATATGCCCCCATTGTCTTATAGGTGCGGGTCCCACCACTGGGACCCGCACCTATACCCAGAACGGAGCGGGGAGCACTGCGCCTGGAGGACCCCGGGTTTCCGGGGGTCCGGCCACCACCAGGCGCAGCCCCCGCTCTCATAGAAATGAATGGAGGGCGGCTGCGCATGCGCAGTGCGCCCTCATTCAGTTCGGGGGCTCCGTTCTGGATCCTGTGGTGGTACTCGTCACACTGGGCCGCACCTATAAGACAATGGGGGCATATCCTAGCGATATGCCCCCATTGTCTAAAATGAGAATAACCCGTTAACAGTTGTTGTAGAGATGTGTCTGCTTGCTAGAACTGTGTGTGGCATTGACCTGGTCTCTAACCTGAGCTGCTGTTAACCTGCGATTTCTGAGGCTGGTGACTCGGATGAACTTATCCTCCGCAGGTGACTCTTGGTCTTCCTTTCCTGGGGCGGTCCTCATGTGAGGCAGTTTCTTTGTAGCGCTTAATGGTTTTTGCGACTGCACTTGGGGACACTTTCAAAGTTTTCCCAATTTTCCGGACTGACCTTCATTTCTTAAAGTAATGATGGCCGCTCGTTTTTCTTTACTTAGCTGCTTTTTTCTTGCCATAATACAAATTCTAACAGTCTATTCAGTAGGACTATCAGCTGTGTATCCAGCTAACTTCTGCCCAACACAACTCATGGTCCTAACCCCATTTATAAGGCAAGAAATCCCACTTATTAAACCTGACAGGGCAAACCTGTGAAGTGAAAACCATTTCAGGTGACTACCTCTTGAAGCTCATCAAGAGAATACCAAGAGTGAGCAAAGCAGTAATCAAAGCAAAAGGTGGCTACTTTGAAGAACCTAGAATATAAGACATATTTACAGTTGTTTCACAGTTCTTTGTTAGTATATGATTCCACATGTGTTAATTCATAGTTTTGATGCCTTCAGTGTGAATCTACAATTTTCATAGTCATGTAAATACAGAAAACTCTTTGAATGAGAAAGTGTGTCCAAACTTTTGGTCTGTACTGTGTATAAATAAATATATATTATAATTATACATACATATATATATATACATACACACATATACCTAAAGGCATGTACAAAATAGATATATAAAAATAAATCAAACAAGGTATATTGTAACATTCCTCCCTTTAATGAATGGGGCAAAACTTATCCCTTTTTTTGTTGTCATTTTTTTGTCTACATTATATTGTTTTTTTGTTCTTTATTAACGTTTTAAGGATATATTCCATTTTAGCAACTCTTTCTACTGTTTCCTATTGGATTTCTCTCAGAGGCGAGTATAAATATTTATATCGTTGCAAGTAAGTATGAAGGTATTTTCTAGATAATCTCAATTATTTCTTATAGTGCTTCTGGGGTATTCCTCTAGGTATAAGGTGAGTATCAGTATTTATGCTTATTTTATTTGAACAATGAATATCGTTCCACTATTTCTAAATGTATACTTTCATTCTTTCAGGGTTTATTGGAGATTGATTGGAGACTGAGTGAAGAATGGGGATGGGGGCCTCCCGAGAAGAGGAGATCGAGGTGCTAGAGAAACAGCCTGACCTCGATGTCCTGTCCACTAAGGACACCCATCCCAAGCCTACAGGAAACCAAAAATATACTTTTCCGCATTCAATCCGCCAGAAACTATGGTATCAAATTCAAAGATCCTCCTGGACTCCAATCTAGACATGTTATTTATATGACTACCCCCTCTCCACTGTTTACAGACTCTTTCCAAAGCGATGAAGGTAAGGCCATTCGGGTTTTGATTGTGGAACTCCTTGAAGTGTTTGGACACTGTATGTAAGTCATAACCCTTTCGGATGTTGTTAATATGCTCTGCTACCCTTTTCTTTAAACGGTGGAGTTGCAAGTTAGACAATCGTTAATAATGTGCCGATGTGCATTCCTTGTCGATGTCACTGCCATGATTTTTCTGGGAAACTTAGTGACTTTACAATTATTGCAAATTCCACATCGGTAGAAGCCTTTCATGCTCAACCACGTTTGTTTAGTATTTGGAGCCGTATTTTTCACTGTTGGTGCAACTTTGATACTTAAATTTGGGGCTCTGGTGTACACGATAGACGGACTTATAGGTATTAAGGAACCTATTATTTTATCTTTGGTAAGAAGAGACCAATGTTTTTTGATCATTTTCTCTATTGTTTTGTATCGTGCATTGAAGGGGAGTATTAGTCTTATATTGCCTTCCTGTTCCGGTTTTTCAAATTTTTTGTCCAAGGTTGAAAAAAAAAACCTCTTCATTTGTCTGACTTTGTTCAGTGATTTTTCTAATATGTTGTGTGGATAATCTTTTTTGATGAATTGTTCATTCATTAGTATAGCCTCTTCTTCTAATTTCACATCCTCTGTACAGTTCCTCTTAATCCTCCTGAATTGACTAGTTGGAACATTTAAAAGCCACTGTGGAAGGTGGCAACTTATAAATAAGATATAGCTATTCTTCATAACAGTTTTGTGATGTGTTACAGATTAATTTATCAGAAATCTTCACACAAAGATCTAAATATTCTATTTGTGAATTACTTTTATTACTAGTACAGGTAAGGTTGTAATTGTTATCGTTGATGTTATTTAACCCCTTGGCGACAATGGGCGTACCGGTACGTCCTGGGCACGAGGTACTTAGTGCAACAGGGCGTACCGGTACGCCCTGCATGTAAACCCCCCTGCTCAGTGCAGGGGGGGTTACATGCTGTAATGGGTGCTGTTTAAGACACCCAGCCACCCATAGTTAAGGCCTCGGGGGGTGCCGTGCACCCCCCATAAAGGCGATCGCTGTGAATGGCTGGTCTATTCAGACCACCCATTCACAGCAGGCAAGGGGTACTCGGCGGGGATAGCGCTATTCTAGCGAATCCCCGCCGAGTGTCAGTATTTAGGGGGAGGTCAGGGTGTCCCCCCCGCCCCCCTGATTGGCTGTGGGCACATGGGTGGGCAGATGGGCGGCGGGGGGGAGACTTGTAATGTGCGGGCGGCTGCCGCGAGTGCCGCCCGCAATAATTTCTCAGGATGGCCGAGCGGTATTCAAGCAGAGTATCAGCATACAGCTGATACTCTGCTTGAAACTGCTGACATCGGTGCTGGCACCGATGTCAGCAGTTTAACCCCTTCCATGCCGCGGTCCGTAGGGACCGCTGTATGGAAGGGGTTAACAGGGAGGGAGCGCTCCCTCCCTCTCCCATCGGCGCTGCGGTGCGCTGGCAGCGCCGATGGTGTGGGCAGATGAGAGGGAGGAAGCTCCCTCTCCCTTCCATCGGGACGCTGCTCTGCTGTGGCAGCGTCCCGATGGTTACCATGGCAACCAGACGCTTTCGTCTGGCTTGCCATGGAAGCCTGTTCAAGCTCCTGCTAAAGGCAGGAGCTTGAACAGGCTATAAGAAAATACACTGCAGTACACTATACAGTGTACTGCAGTGTATTGTAAAATACCAGACCCACTGGTTCTTGAAGAACCAAGTGGATCTGAGTCAAGAAAGTGAAAAAAAAAAAAAAAAAAGTAAAAAAAAAGTGAAAAAAATTGATTAAAAATAAAAAAACACACAATACATAAACATGTTAGGTATCGCCACATCCGTAATAACCCGCTCTATAAAAATATTACATGAGATGGCCCCCCAGGCGAATGCTGTAAAAAAAAAATAAAAAAAACTATGCCAAAATAGCCATTTTTTTCCCTCTTCCCTCACAAAAAGTGTAATAGCAGGCGATCAAAAAGGCGTATTTACCCCAAAATGGTATCAATTCAACCGTCATCTTGTCCCGCAAAAACTGTACCCTACCTGAGACAATCGCCTGAAAACTGAAAAAAATATGGCTCTCTGAAAATGGCAACACAAAAAAAAATATTTTATTCTGTTCAAAATGCATCTAATGTGTAAAACTTTCCAACAATAAAAAAGTTGGACATATTGGGTATCGCTGCGTCCGTAACAACCTGCTCTATAAAAATATTACATGAGATGGCCCCCCAGGCGAATGCTGTAAAAAATTTTTTTTAAAAACTATGCCAAAATAGCCATTTTTTCCCCTCTTCCCTCACAAAAAGTGTAATAGCAGGCGATCAAAAAGGCGTAATTACCCCAAAATGGTATCAATTCAACCGTCATCTTGTCCCGCAAAAACTGTACCCTACCTGAGACAATCGCCTGAAAACTGAAAAAAATATGGCTCTCTGAAAATGGCAACACAAAAAAAATATTTTATTCTGTTCAAAATGCATCTAATGTGTAAAACTTTCCAACATTAAAAAAGTTGGACATATTGGGTATCGCTGCGTCCGTAACAACCTGCTCTATAAAAATATTACATGAGATGGCCCCCCAGGCGAATTCTGTAAAAAATTTTTTTAAAAAACTATGCCAAAATAGCCATTTTTTCCCTCTTCCCTCACAAAAAGTGTAATAGTAGGCGATCAAAAAGGCGTATTTACCCCAAAATGGTACCAATGAAAACCTCACCTCATCCTGCAAAAAATGAGCCCCCACATAAGACAATAACTCAAAAAAATAAAAATCAATGGCTCCCGCAAACCACTCCATCAAAATCTGTGTTGTAAAATCCATATGGCGCTCCTTCTGTTCTGAGTCCTGCCATGTGCCCCCACAGCAGTTTACCACAACATATGGGGTGTTGCCGTATTCAGGAGAAAATGGGTAACAAATTATGGGGGGCTTTTCTCCTGTTACCCCTTATGCAAATAAAAAAAATTGGGGCTAAAGCAACATTTTATTGGAAGAAAAAAAAATGTTCATTTTCACAGCCAAGTGTTTCCAAATTCCGTAAAATGCTTAGGGGGTCAAAGTGGTCAGTACCCCGCTTAATATATTCTTTGAAGGGTGTAGTTTCCAAAATGGGGTCACTTTATGAGGGTTTCCACTGTAGGGGTACGTCAGGGTCTCTCAATTACAAAATGGTGCCTAAAAACTATTCTAGCAAATTTTGCCTCCAAAATCCGTATGGTGCTCCTTTCCTTCTGACCACTGCCACAAACCCATAGAGACGTTTACCACCACATATGGGGTATTCTGTAAACTGCAGAATCAGAGGAATGTATATTGAGGTTTAGTTTGCTGTTAACCCTTGCTGTGTTGCAAGAAAAAAATGTTAACATGAATAATCTACGAAAAAAGTGAAATTTTGAAATTTCACCTCCATTTTCCATTAATTCTTGTGGAACACCTCAAGGGTTAACAAAGTTTGTAACAGCAGTTTTTTATAATTTGAGGGGTGTAGTTTCTAAAATGGGGTCATTTATGGTGGGTTTCATTATGTAAGCCCCTCAAAATCACTTTATATCTGCATTGGTGCTAAAAAAAAATGGTTTTGGAAAATTTGGTGAAAATTTGAAAAATGGCTTCTAAACTTCTAAGCCTCCTAACTTCCTAAAAAAGTAAAATGACGTTTACAAAATGATGCCAACATAAAGTAGACATATGGGGAATGTAAAATAATAACTATTTTTGGAGGTATTACGGTGTATTTTGAAAGTAGAGAAATTGAAATTTGGAAATTTGCAAATTTTTCAGAATTTTTGGTAAATTTGGGATTTTTTCATAAATAAGGGTGAAATATATTGACTCAAATTTATGACTGTTATGAAGTACAATGTGTCACGAGAAAACAATCTCAGAATGGCCTGGATAAGTAAAAGCGTTCCAAAGTTATTACCACATAAAGTGACATGTCAGAATTCAAAAATTTGGCCCAGACATTAAGGCCAAAATGGGCTCTGTCCTCAAGGGGTTAAGAATGTAGTTAATTGCAATCTCGTGTCTCGCCAGACGAATATGATGTCATCTATATATCTTCGCCAGAGAACCAGACTCACCCCCAGCTTGGGACGTATGAGGTCTTCTTCCCATTGTGACAAAGATGTTAGCATAACTGGGGGCGAATCTGGTCCCCATGTCGGTACCTTGTAATTTAATGTACTAATCTGAATCAAAACAAAAATAATTGTAAGTGAGGATAAATTGAATGCCATCTAAGAGGAATTGTATCTGTTTATCAGGAAATGTGCAATTGTTAGTAAGATGTTATACTGCTTGTATGCCTAGATTGTGGTTTATAGAGGTATATAGTGAATTTACATTGATGGTACCTGATCCAATGAGATTCAAATTGTAATTGTTCTAACGTAGACATAATTTAAGTCGTATCTTTTATATATGATGGAATTAAATCATTTGGGATGTGTGGCTGTACGGGCCTTCCTCACTGAAAGGGGTTCCCATCTAAGGGGGCACAATGAGTTTGTGATGAAACGTCTGGATTTCATCCTACACCGTAATATATTCACATTTGACCGTAAGATCTACCACCAGCTCAGGGGGGTGGCAATGGGCAGCCCCTTTGTCAACCGCTACCTCGGCTGGTGGGAGAGGAAGTGGTGATGAAACAGAAGAATGGATCTCATCTATCTTACTATGGATGAGGTTCATAGATGATATTTTCATATTGTGGAAAGGAACAAAAGAAAAATTAGTGAACTTTGTGGCCCATCTCAATAACAATATATTGGGCCTGTTCTTTACTTTTGAGATTACACCTCATTTCTTGATTTAGACATTGAAATTAACCCAGCAAGAAAAATTTGAACGAAGATCTTCCGCAAGCCCACAGCGATAAATGCCCTCTTGCGTTGGGACAGTGGACACCCTGCCCCACTCAAGAAGGGCATTCCCAAAGGGCAATATTTGAGAGCGAGGAGAAATTGTTCAGAATGGGCAGATTTCAAGGCATCCGCAAATGATCTCCAAAAGAGATTTCTACAAAGGGGTTATCCAATTTCTCTGTTAAAAGGGCCTACCAGCATACGACATGCGATAGAAATGACCTGTTGAACCCCAAATTAAGAACGACAGAAAATGTGACAACATGCATCATAGGGACCTATGATGTGGCACATAAGGAGGTGTGGGCCCTACTAAAAGACCACTGGGACATTCTTAAATCAGACCCGGTTGTGGGCCATCTAGTGGGAGAATTCCCACTGATCACATACCAGAGAGGGGCGAATTTGAAGGACAAGTTGGTCCATAGCTCCTTCATGACTCCATTGACAGGTACATGGCTCTCTAATGAACCCAAGGGAACATTCAACGTCAGTGGATGTGTAGCCTGTAAGGCGATCCTTAGAGGTGACAGTGTGACGAGTACCACCACAGGATGCATCTACAAAATAAGATCTTTTATTAACTGCAAGACAATGGGAGTGGTCTAAGTGGCCACCTGCAGTAGCTGCAAAAAACAATATGTAGGGAAAACCAAGCGTGAATTTAGGAGACGAATTGGGGAGCATTTAAGAAATATTGAGAACCAGGATAATACCCCCATCGCCCTACATGCTGCTGACTGTCACACAAGAACCACTGATTGTATAGAGTTTCAAGGGATTGAACACATCAAACCACCGCCTGGGGGGGGGGGGGTGACAAAGATGTACTACTGTTAAGAAAGGAGGCCTAGTGGACTTTTACTCTTAATAATGTTAAACTCAAGGGACTAAATGATACTATTTAGTATGTATCTTTCATTGAATAAGTCACTTTGAATTCTGATCGTCAGCGAGTAGTGACCATCTTCATTTAATATTTTAAGGGTAGTATAGGTGATGAATAGGGGGTGACCATGTCAGTATTGACACTTGCCTACAATGCAGTATATTGTATCCTAGAATAAACATACAGACAATGAGCTATCCTAGGATTATCATATGAGATGGTTATCACATCAGCTGGAGGTTTTATCCCAGCACATTATATATGAGATGATCATCACATCAACTGTGGATGTCTATATGTGGTGGATTTAGGATATCGTTACGATATTGATAGCCAGGGCAACAGAGAATGATGGTATGAACTTGTGTACCAAGGTGTCAGGGGTTGTCTATATTAGGGTCTTTATACCATGACCTTTGACCAATGGACAACATCATAACTATTCTGGAAATGGACATCGCTACCAATGTGACATGCAAAATGGTCCCAGCTCTATACATCTCAATAAAGTTGTACCAATTTAGCTATGATTCTGAAGTATATTGTCAGGTGATTGTAAATACCTTCATGGTCATGCCCAAGGCATCCCCCCTTTGGGGGGACTGCTTTATTATGCTATAATGTTTCAAGGTTACACCCTTCTCTACTAAAATGTCAATACCATGGTGGGACGTGGCGATAGAGCCTACATATGTGGGATTGACTTGACGTATGTCTCCTGCCCGTCTGAAAACTGTGGCACCACGATATGACTGACTTCCCTCATAGATGGATATTGTACTATCAGGACCCTCTGTTGGTAATATAAAATATATATCTTGATCTGAGTATTGCTTAATACCCATAGTTTCAAACAGTATCCTACATCTATAATGGAATTTATCATCCACTATTCCCAGCACGAATTGCTATTTGAAAAGGATCTGATGTCTTATTGATACAGTTAATCACAACAATGTCCTACATCTATAATGGAATTTATCATCCACTTTTCCTAGCACTAATTGCTATTTGAAAACGATCTAATGTCTTATTGATACAGTTAATCACAACAACGTCCCTTCTCCTCCTTCGGGTGTTCATCGGATGGATGAACATAGCCTACTATCTATCAGACAATAGCGATCAATATATTATGGTGGTTTCGCTATTGTATTATCTGCGAATTTATTTAAACCCTGTGACGAGTCCTTAAAGCTTAAAGTCACCTCTCTATCAAATACCATTGCTTACCTTAGCGTAAATAATTTGAACAGAAGGGGTGGGGCACTTTTTGTGCCCCTCTTACTATTGGTCCTGTTCGGAAGGCTGGTTAGTGCTCTTCCCCAATAAAAACAAGGTGGGAAATGCCAGCGCTACGGCTGTTCTAGTGCCGGAGGCTCTGTTAGTTGGACACACGTGCCATCAGTCGCGGCAGCGTTGTCTAGTTGACAATGTGTGTATGAAGGGTTCTAAAGGCTCCTGATGAAAAACCAGTAGATAGATTGGTTTGGAAACGCATTGAGCAATTACCCTTAGGCAACTTACTATGACAGATAGCCGAATCTAGTGGTTCTTAGTTAGCTGAGTGAGTTACCATACAGGTGTAGACAGTAAGGCTGGTAGTATAAATCAGCGCTGCATAATGATTCACTGAAGAATGGGGCATTGTGAGTGAAACTGGTGAACGAATCACAACGCCCCCACAGTGATTTATCTCAGTGTTGGAGGTGCCTCCTGAGAGTAGTTACAGTGCTTGCGAAAGTATTTGGTCCCCTGGAACTTTTCAGGCTTCAAACAAAAAGATATAACATTTAAAATTTTTGGTGAAGAATCAACAAAAATTGTTAAGTGGAACGAAATTTATTGGATCATTTAAACTTTTTTGTAATAAAACTGAAAAGTGGGGCGTGCAAAATTATTCGGCCCATTTACTTTCAGTTCAGAAAACTCACTCCAGAAGTTCATTGAGGATCTCTGTATGATCCAATGTTGTCCTAAATGACTGATGAAGATAAATAGAATCCACCTGTGTGTAATCAAGTCTCCGTATAAATGCACCTGCTCTGTGATAGTCTCAGGGTTCTTTTTAAAGTACAGAGAGCATCATGAAGACCAAGGAACACACCAGGAAGGTCAGTGATACTGTTATGGAGAAGTTTAAAGCCGTATTTGGATACCAAAAGATTTCCCAAGCTTTAAACATCCCAAGGAGCACTGTGCAAGCAATCATATTGAAATGGAAGGAGTATCAGACCACTGCAAATCTACCAAGACCCGGCCGTCCCTCTAAACTTTCATCTCAAACAAGGAGAATACTGATCAGAGATGCAGCCAAGAAGCCCATGATCACTCTGGATGAACTGCAGAGATCTACAGCTGAGGTGGGAGAGTCTGGCCATAGGACAACAATCAGTCGAACACTTCACAAATCTGGCCTTTATGGAAGAGTGGCAAGAAGAAAGCCATTTCTCAAAGATATCCATAAAAAGTCTCTTTTACAGTTTGCCACAAGCCACCTGGGAGACACACCAAACATGTGGAAGAAGGTGCTCTGGTCAGATGAAACCAAAATCCAACTTTTGCAAAACGATATGTGAGCTGAAAACTGCTGTTCACAAACGCTCTCCATCCAACCTCAAAGAGCTTGAGCTGTTTTGCAAGGAAGAATGGGCAAGAATTTCAGTCTCTAGATGTGCAAAACTGATAGAGACATACCCCAAGCGACTTGCAGCTGTAACCGCAGCAAAAGGTGGCGCACAAAGTATTAATGCAAGGGGGCCAAATAATTTTCCACGCCCCACTTATCAGTTTTATTATTACAAAAAAAGTTTAAATGATCTAATAAATTCTGTTCCACTTCACAATTGTGACCCACTGGTTGATTCTTCACCAAAAATTTAAAATGTGTATGTGTGTATATATATATATATATATATATATATATATATATATATATATATATATATATATCTATATCTATATCTATATCTCTGTTTGAAGCCCGAAATGTAAAATGCAAAAAAAGTTCCAGGGGGCCGAATAGTTTCGCAAGGCACTGTTTCTAGAGAGAGTTTTGATATATTATTCTCTCTCTTAGCTACTACTCAGAATTTGGAAACACACAGTTAGCTGAGTCAGCCTCTTACTACACACGTGTAGGCAGCAATATGATTAGTTTGTTTCACTGCTGAAAGGATACATTGTAACAATAGCAGTGTGAACTTGACTAACCAGTCAATTATAGTACTACTACTGTGGGTAACATTAGGATTACAGTGTGCCTTCAGAGAATTGGCAACAAATCTGAACTGTAGATTTTTGACACGCTCTACAGTCGCCACTCTCAGTAAGGGGACACTTAATTTCGCTATTACAACAGTGAATAGTGGAGGCAGGATATAATTTTGGTCTACACTCCAATTCTCTGTTGTTAGCCTGACTTGTTTAAACATGGTGGAGAGCCATATGTTCGTTTTAATTGATCTTTAATAAAATAATTCTTTTAACGTACTCATTCAGGCAGTTAACCATTTGGTGTTCCATGTTGCCGCCCAATGTGGGCATCTGATGTCACTACACGTGACTTATGTGATTTAAGCGTGTGGAACATACTACTTTGTGAGCTGATGAAGGCTGGACGAGCTGAAAAGCATCCTTGTATGAATATTGCCTCAGGATAAAAAGATGAAATGAATTGAGCATATCAAACGTCCGCTGGGAGTTCATTACATTGAATACTGGGACAGGCTGTCAGGTTACTTTCTTTAGATATTTTTTTTCTACCACACTTAACCCCTAATAAAAGTCTATATCCTTATCATATTGAGTATTATGGTTTTAAGAAGGCTAATAAATATTAATAGTTTCTTTAATAATCACATAGTCTGTGAATAAACCAGTAATAGGTTTCAGGTTGCTAAGGAAAATAAATCACTAATCTCAATATTGTAAGGCCGTTTTATTATAATTATATGATTATGTATTATTTATTATAATATAGCCATTTAATATGGGTTAAAGAAAAGAGAAAAATAATAAACAGAAAAATAAAGTTCATATAAATCTCTCTGGGGACTTCAACTTAGGATCTCTACATGCATGACAGACATCTTTTCAATAAGCTATAGCATTACCACATAGTGGTACATGTTTTAGATCTCAGTATGGTGAAGCTTATAGATCTCAGTGTGGTGAAGCTCTAGTACATAGAGTATAAGATATTTACATGCTAGCACATAGCTCTTGGACACAGCTCTGCCTTCAGTATGCACATGTCTTGCCCTGTCAATCAATGGGAGGGGGGAATGTGCAGAACACAAGGGATGTTAAAAGGCAGTGCTCAAACGATTCAGCCCCACCTACATGTGCTCCAATTGCTCATTTGCATATGAAAAACTGCAGATTTCTCTACAGCTATAAGGTCCCTTTCACACGAGTGGGAAACTCAGACGTCTCCCGCAACGTCTGCTGTGTACTGACCTTCTGACTGACAGTTCTGGAATGTGTTGGATAACTGTCAGCCAGGAACCTACCCAGTTATCTGTATGACTCAAGTCAACTCATCCGCGAATTACAGACAATAGACTGGTTACCGGATTATGGGCTACTCACACTTGATGTCACAGCTCTGTATTCAAATATGTCACAAACTAGGCATACAGTGCATCAGAGATACACTTACCAAGGATCATTCACTAAAAACCCAACAAATAGACTTCCTGACAGAGGGACTTTTGTTCATACTTGAAAATAATTATTTCATATATAACAATACCACATACCATCAACACATCGGGATCGCTATGGGGACGAGGGTGGCACCATCTTTTGCAAATATTTTTATGGGCCAATTCGAAGCCAGACATATTTGGGATCATCATACGTATAAACACAATATCATTCACTTTAGAAGGTTTATAGACGACCTATTCATTATTTAGAAGGGCAAGGAGAAATCAGCACTAGCCTTTTGTAACCACACTGACTGGGGCATCACGTTTACCCCAAAATACAGTAAAGAGATGATAGAATTTTTGGACACAGTTATTTCTGTTTCCAACAACAAACTCATCACAAAAACATACTTCAAGACTGTTGACACAAACAGCTACATTCACTACACAAGCTTCCACCATAAAAAAAATGGCTCAAAAATGTTCCCTACAGTCAATATAAGCGCATTAGATACAATTGTACTGACCACACTGATTTCGTGACACAAGCAAAAATTCTAGAAAAAAGATTTCAAGAAAAACAATACCCCAGAAACATCGTCAAAGATGCATATAAAAAAATTGCCTAAAACTCACTCAAACAGAATGTCTGCGACCAAGAACAAAGGAATCAACCATCCAAAATAACATTCACTTTATCACACAATATAGTACATCGAATACCGTTATATTGTAATCCCTTGAAAAATACTGGTACATCCTTCTACAGGATCCATATTTGGCAAAATACCTCCCTATCAAACCAAGAATCATCTATAGACGTGCCCCCACCATTCGAAACCTTCTAGCACCCAGTTAACCCAAACAGCATCAGAAAGGACACGCCCAATTAACCAAAGAAAAAGCCGGTAGCTATAGATGCAACACTCCCCGCTGCTTATGCTGTAAAACAATAACGCATAACAAAAACTCCTTTTTTCCAGAAACAACAATACTACATTCAAGATTAAATACCATCTCACATGCCAATCATCATGTGATTTATGTTATTGAATGTGACTGCGGCCTGCAATACGTAGGACGCACAACACAGACATTACATTGCCGCTTAAATAATCACAGACACAATGTACAGAAATTATACATGAAGCACAGCTTATCTAGACACTGTGCCAATACTGCTGAAAAGGAAAAGCATTCCTTCAGTATCACGCCAATCGACTTCATAGCACCTAACCCCTACAACAGATTTGATTTATTTCAGAAGCGTGACGTTTATTGGATCAACTGAACACATTAATCCCCCGTGGCCTGAATGAACTCAATGAAATAATAATATGAACAATCTAAAAACAAATAAAAATTTAAACAAAATCAATATGGATTACTCCGCCCATTGATTAAATAAAGATATATTAGATACAAAATAAAAATATAATATTTTATTGAATCAAATACATCTCAAATTTCCTACCTCACACATGTATAAATTTAAACTAACATATCTAGAAGAATATACCTATAGCAACATGCCTAACCATATGATATTCCCTCCAACCATGTTAGTAGTTAATATATGGCAACAGAGTAAACTTCTGGGTAATTATTTCATATATACACGGAGTTACAACATTACAAAGTATAATCAATAGAAGAGTTCAAGATTAAACTACCGGGACCAACGCTTCAGCTGTCAATGGTGATGACAGCTGCACTGGAGAACCACTGATGATCGCGATCTGTCAGAGGAGCCCTGGTCTCATGTGAAAAACAGCTAGAACCAGCAAAACTATATCTATAACCTGGGGTTTGTATGAAACATGCACTATCCACTATCTTCTTTTTTGTATCTTTACAGTTCTACTTTACACCAGATTGATAAATCTCTTCCAAAATGTTCAAAAAGTCGAGCCAAGCACTGCTTCTCCTTGCTGCTGAGCACAAGCGTGTAGACAGTTTCAACAGAAAATCTATATGATCGTCTATAGCAGGGGTGAGGAACCGCCAATCATTTTGTGTGTCAGGCATTAACATGCAGGAAGCACAGAAAGGTTACAACAACACTGCACTGGCTGTACTCACCTAACTTGGTCTTCTTCTGGGCCTCACTCTGTGTCCTGACACAAACAGCATCAGGATGTAGCGCACGTAGGCCCACACTATGACCTGAAGCTGTGTACTGTCAGGTCACAGTAGAGCGTAAAGGGAAGATGACCAGTGTAAAGGTAAGGTTTTTTTTTAAACATCTGATCTAAGGTCTGACGGGGGGGTCCGATCGAGACTGAGGTGGTTGATGGGGCTGATCTGAGGCTAGGGGGTCAGATGAGGGTCTGATTAGAGGTTGGGGGATCTGATGAACAGCTGATCTGAGGCTGGGAACGAGGGCTGATATGAAGTTGAAGTAGGCTGGGAGATCTGATGGATAGCTGATCTGAGGCTGATGGAGGTGGGGGGCTGATCGGAGGCTGAGGAAGGGACTGAGGCAAGGACAGTTGCAAAGGCAGAGGCAGGGAGAGTTGAAACTGGGTGAATCGCTCTCTGGACCCCTCTGGGATGAGCTTGGCTGCCACTAATGCTAAAGAAATAATTAATATTCTCAACATAAAAATTAGACTGCTATACTTGTTCAAAATGGTGCCGTTACTCTATATATACCGTAATATATATATATATATATATATATATATATATATATATATATATAGAGAGAGAGAGAGAGAGAGAGAGAGAGAGAGAGAGTGTGTGTGTGTGTGTGTGTGCAGGCACCATTTTGTGCCGCAAAAATAGAGCACTTTGGATTTTTATTTTAATTAAAGTGCAATTTCTGTAACTTACCCCTAAGTCAATTACATGTTTTACCAAATACAGCAGTCAAATTTTTAAGTCGAGAAATTTGAAGCAGCAGAGATTGGTGGAGGGCTATGAGCTGGGAACCTTGCCGATCAATACTTTTGATAAGACCATATAACTTATCAAAAATGTGAAAATAGTGTAATTACTCTAAATTATCGTGTTTTAATAAATAAAATTTTAAACACTAACTCTTTAAAGAAACCAGGATGGCGCAGAAGCACTTCCAACAGCACTCTACACCCTAGACCAGTGATGGCTAACCTTGGCACTCCAGCTGTGGTAAAACTACAAATCCCAAGATGCCCCCCTTGCTTGACTGCTCTCAGAACTCAGTAGAAATAAATGGAGCATGCTGGGAGTCGTAGTTTCACCACAGCTGGAGTGCCAAGGTTAGCCATCACTGCCCTAGACTATCATGATGCTCCAGCAGGTAGATTGTGTATTTAACAATATGCTTTCCATGGACACTCTGAGAAGCACTACTGTACTGTTGTGGTTTCAGTAAAGGTTTAATTACCTATTAATATTTTTAGGACATATTCAGACAGAATTTACAATTTCTCTTTGCAAAACAGCTCTGTGTGTATCCATTTCCATGCTTCAGACCCATTAACAGGCAAGAATACAGAATGCTGCTACTAAAAGTGAACTATATATGCCTGTATGCTATGCCAGTGCAGCCTGGATAGAACACGGATGGAGATTTAGGTAATCAGATACAGGCCTTATAAGTATATACTGTATGAAAATTCTAACTAACCTTTACTTGAAAACACAGGACTGGCTGCAGATTGGCCTCCAATTGAAGAATGTCTTTGATTTATTACCGATTTAATTTTCTCTTGAAATATCTTATCATCTAAAGAAAGATAGTCAGGTCAAACAAAAAATACACTAACACAAATAATTATCTGTTAAAATGTAAGCTTAAAAAAAAACTAAACAAAAAAACTAAAAAGTGATAAAAGAGGACAACCAATAGTCAACACATTTTATACTGTAGTTACCAAACTGGCACCATAAAGCAAATTGGAAAAAAAAATGGTGAAACAAAGCTCTATTATAGGAAAAAAATAAATAATATTAATAGTATTATGATTATAAAATCAACCTAAAAAGCCAAAACAAGGCAAAACAAAATAAAGACACACAAACACCACCACTAGCCCACAGTACAACTTGTAGTCCCACCCACGTTGGCTGTAAACTTTATATTCCCTATAGAAAATGACTAAATGAGACAAAATTAAAACATTTTAGTCTCACTTTGCGCTACTGAAAAAACTGAAAACCTATTTTTTCCTTGTTACATATTCCCAAATAAAAATCAAATAATCAAATGAAAGTTAAAGTCACATTTACTAAAAAAAAAAAAAATAATGGAAAATGCATTTGGTCAATGAGGTAAATTGCCTAGTTTTGAACTGGTTAAAGGGGTTGTCCAAGTTATATAGGTCATCAATATCAGATATACTTGTATAGGAACGAGCCGTCCCATTGAAATGAATGGGACGGTTAGGTGTAATTACACCAGCTCACCGCTGCGGATGTTACGGCGAGCAGGTAAACAACGAAGAGGAGGCAGCGCTGGCATGGCATGTGCCTCCTCTTCAAACAGCTGATCAGATGCCAGACCCCCGCCGATCAGATATTGATGACCTATCCTGAGGATAGGTCATCAATAAATATAACTTGGACAACCCCTTTAAGCAATTTGTCATCTAACAGAAAATTAATTCTACCTAGAAAAAAAAGAGCTTCTCACCTATATGTAAAGAAAAGAAAAAACTATTGGGATTATGACAAACAAAAGTGTTTGTAGGTGGGTGGACTGCCAAAAGGAAACTGAAGATTAACTTCAGAAGGTCCAACTGCGGAGGTGATCCAAGTACTTCTTCAATAATTTTTATATACGATTCACAAACATCTTGAGGGATGGATGATATATGGCCCTCCTTGTGCTCCTGAGTTAAAAAAAAAAACAACACATTAATTTTTTACAAGAAAAATCAATATCACAATACAAGTAAAACGAGTACACAAATATAAAGCAGAAGTGGCCATGTGAAACAAGAGAGATCATACAGCCATACAATCACGTAGCTTTGAACAAGCTTCTCTGTCCTGATGCAAAATAGGAACTGTGTGATTTAAAATAGGAACTGTGTGGCTTTACGGATGCTCCTCTACCAGTTCGGCCCCCAGATAGCCATGAGATGTAGGTGCCACGTCTCCGGTCCCCTGGCCAGGCAGATTTATCAGCATCAGCTCCAGGACAAGAAACAGTGGAATGACGTTGATCATCCTATAGCCCTGGCGACTGACAAAGTGGCCTCCTCAAAGGGCTTCAGCAAACAGCAGGTGTCATGCATGAGCAGCCACTGGCTAAAGTCAAAGTTACAGAGTGCTCCTGTCCGCCAGCATAATCAAGAAATCGCTTACAGTCTTCCTTTGCTCATATAGTCGGTCCAACATGTGGAGGGTGGAGTCCCAACAAGTGGAAACGTTGCACATCAGGTGATGTTGTGGAATCTTATTCTGCCTTTATAGTTTAAAGAGGGCATGTTTTGCAGTTAAAGAGTAGCTGAAGTATATGAATAGTTTCCTGGTCATTTTCAGGATGACTTGCAGGTGGGTGGAAGACTTCAGAAAACGCTTTACAACGATATGAAAGATGTGCGTCATGAAGGGCACATGGGTCAGCCCTCCTTGACACAACACCGACACAATGTTCTTCCCATTGTCAATGACCACGGTTCCGATTTTAAGTTGGCGAGAAGACAGTCAGGATTCGATTTCCTCGAAGTATGCTGAGCAGTTCCTCCCCAGTCTGACTCCGTTTGCTTAGGCAAAACAGGAGCAAAACAGCATGACACCACTGTGCTCTGCATACGTGGTATGCTGGAGAAGCACTCCAAATTGTGCCTTCAGTGGAGGCTGAGGACAAGGTGGAGGATGAGGAGGCAGAGGAGGACATTGACGCATGACTCTCATCTTGAGAATGCAGAGGAGGCAGTACAGTCACCTGGCTAAGTTGCTGGTGTGGCTGGGCAGGAACCATATTTACTCAATGGCCATTGCTGTCGTCCTCCGGCGGCTTGATGAAAAATTCCCACACACCGGTTAGCATGTCATTTTCCCCCCACCACTGTGTGATGCCCGACTGCTGCTGCTTTTATAACCCATGGTAGGAATAGAGTTGGCGACTATCATTATTTGGATGGCAGAAGGAGCAGCAAAAGCAAGAGGCTGGTTCAAGACCGGTGAGGGCATAGGAGCAGTTCCTGGGCCAACTAAGCCTGGTGTCAGAGGAAT
This sequence comes from Rhinella marina, assembly GCA_900303285.1. NCBI lineage: Eukaryota > Metazoa > Chordata > Amphibia > Anura > Bufonidae > Rhinella > Rhinella marina. Next base: position 17,220 of record ONZH01005350.1, on the reverse strand, counting down.
CGACCGATTCCTGGCTGTGTGCATCTGTTGTCACTTGAGATGATGTTGCTTACCAAGTGAACTATTTCAGTACAGCTGTATTTTTGGTTAAAACACGACCGCTGGATGACAGTGGCAGCTCTGGCCTACAGCTGCGGCTGCTACTTGTGCTGGCTACAGCAACATTCTTGCCACTCCCAGTTCCTTTGGAAGGAGCCAGCAACTGTCTATTGGCCAGTGTATAACTGTATTGCTAACAAAAGGGATTAGCTATTATACATTTCGCTCGACTGCAATTATGTACAGGGTGATAAATTACACCTACCAGTAATATGGACTGAACGTAATGCTACAGCTAACAGACGGGATTAGTTATGATAAACTTTGCTCCACTGTATAGTTATGTATAACTTATTATTTTATTTTTAGGTTGAAGATAAAAAAAATAGCAAATTTTCCATTATTTTGTGGAATTTTTTTAAGGCGTTCACTGTGTGGTAAACATAATACAAATACCATATTTTTAATGTTTTCTCTCCTCCTGCAGCCTGTCAGCTCTGCAGCTGCTCCCTCATTCCCCTTCATACTGAAGGGGAGGGGGGAGGCTGCTTTAGTTGCTCATATGTCTGGTTTGGTACCAGCTAGAAATATGGCTTTTGTATTGTTTGAAAGCTTTCAGACAATACTAGAATGATAGCAGTATGTTCAGTAGAGGCGAAGATATCACTGATAGAAATGGAGATGCTGTGAATGCAGATGAAAGTGAAAATAAAACCAGGTCTTTACCCACAATTATCCCCGACTCCATTTCTAACAGTGATTTCTACTCTGTTGCTTAGACTTTAGCTATCATTTTGGTCTTGTATGAAAGCCAGGAATGTCAGTTTTCAAACAACACCATTTGCATGACTAGCTGCTACCATTCAAGAGAAAGTATCTAAAGCAGCCACATCCCCCCTTCACTTTCTGCCTGAGCCCCGCTGGCAGAACACTTAAGTACTTTTCCCACTGCTCGAGCTGGACTCGGCAAAAGTTAGGTAGTTAAAGAAACAGTATAAAGCCTTCATAAGAGAAGAAGACATGTCATAGATAAAAATGAAAGATAAACAAGGATAAGTCCAGACAACATAATTTAAATTAGATATCTCACATAAGCAAGCATCAGCGCGTTAGACGCGTGTTGCTAAGCTCCGCCCCTTCCGCCTCCCCTTGCCTTCTTGCTGCGAGCGGTGTTGTGCCGATGGTGGCGTGGAGCCTTGAGTTGTCGGGCCGCGGGATGAACTGCGGCGGGACATGGTAAGAGGGTTCAGCCGCTCAGCCGGGTTTGTTCTCATTCGGCTGTCTCCTGCATTGCTGAGCGCTGGGGTGGTGGTGCGCTCCGTTGGCAGAGGAGCACCCTGTAGCGTGACCACGTGGGACACCGTGCGGAGGACCTTGGATGCTTTTCCTGGGTGTGAAGGTTGTGAGAGGTGCGGTAGGAGGAGTGGGTTGGCCCCCACTAGTTGCTTTTTTTTTTTTTTTTTTTGGGAGGCGATTTGAAATTGAAGGGGAGCAATGTGCTAATGCAGGGAAAGGGGGCAAGTATAAGAAAAGAAAAAAGAGGTCTGATTACACTCTGGTTACCCTTGTGAGAGGAGAGGTACAGGGTGTGTGGACTTAAGTCCTTAACTGTATCGGAGTGGACATGGAAAGTTGGGGCAGGAGGCACCCATGTCTCTCCTTTGCATAAATGTGCACTGTGTCTCCCCTATCAATAATTAATAACTAACTATACTAACATCGATAGTTGTTTTTCATCGCCCCTTTTTATTAACCCAGGCTGTGGCGGTGCATATTGACCAACCCAGTGCAATTCAAGAAGTCGCTGATTAAGGAGGCAATTTATAAGGAGCTGCAAAGGTGGATAAAGTTTTGTTAATAACCGGTTTGTCCTGGGAAGAGAAGGACCACAGGCTGAGAGAATAAGTCTTGGAACTGAACTATATCAGGGAACATATGTTGTAATGTGGATTGTGTTTCCCTTTAGTAAATCCCTTTTATTGCTTTTTTCCACCTTTAATGTTTTTTTGCTTTAACCCTTTAACCCTGCTCAACCTTTTTTTTTTTTAAAAGAGCTAATACCTTCTACTAATCAATGTGAACTGTAAGACCTAATATCATTAATAGCCAACACTTACTGGGTGTTTTTTTTCTGTTAACTTCTGAACGGTTAACTGCCATGAACTCTTTACATTTAATGTCTGTCTTGAATTATTGACTTACCTCTAATGATTAACGGTTTGGAGTGCCTGATTTACATCAAATGACTAACCGTGTTGAATTTTGGATGCATCTGCAATCTAATGATTGGCTGTAGTGAACTCTGGATTTACATATAACTACTGTCTTGAATTATCTATCTATATCTAATGACTGTTTGATCTACATCAAATGATTAACAGTGCTGAATTTTGGATTTACATCTAAGGATTGGCTGTCATGAACTCTGGATTTACATTTAACGACTACTGTTTTGTATTTTGGATTTATATCTTTTGACTAATAGTTTCCTGTTTTCCTGTTTGGGAGTATATCCAATGATCAACTGTTGTGAACTAGATTTGTATTGACCGAGTTTTGTTGTCAATTCTAAATTAGCATTTTATAAATTAATTTAATTCAAAGTTTTGTCTGAAGGGTTATATTTACGCAGTGATCATTGGATGTGAATAAGGGGATATATTGACAGTTCTAATCCTTATTTATTGCTTCTTGACCTATATTTAACTACTCTATAATCTTGTTTTTGTGTGAAAGATAATGCCTCAAAAAAAAGGAGGATACAAATACAAACAGGTGCTCTGGCGTAGGTTCTGGGGTTGATACAAGAAGGAACAGCAGGCCCTGAGTACATTTTTGTTGCCTACAACGTCCCCAGGGAGATCCCCTCATATAGGAAAGGAGCTTGGTGATGAATTAGGAAGAGGAATAGTTGAAAATATCCATCTGAAGGCAGCTGAAGAGGATGGGGAGGGTGTTAGGAGTGAGTTTGATCTTAAAATGGTTAAGGAGATACTGAGTTCTGTTACCAGGTTGGAGGGCATGATGGGGAAAGTAGTAACTCAGATAGGTGGTGTGCAATCAGATGTGAGTTTGATAAGGGATGATCTGATGAAAATAAGAGAATGTATGCAAGGGATGGAAAGTAGAACTTCTACAGTGGACGATATGGTGCATAAATTGGTAAAGGATTTATCATCACTTAAGCAATCTAACGCTGCTTTGGAGAATAAGTTGACAGATATAGAGGATAGATAAGGAGATGAAATTTAAGATTTGTTAGATTACCAGAAGATCTGGAGGGCTCTGACCCAGTTGGATTCATGGAGAAATGGATTATTGAGAACTGCGATCCAGGGTCGCCATCTAAGTTTTTTGGCATTGAGAGAGCTCACAGAGTTTCTCTAAGAAAACGTGTTCTGGGAGAATATCCAAGAACAATATTAATTAAGTTTAAATGTTACAAAGATAGAGACGCAGTGTTGAGGGAAGCTAGAAGGTCTGAAAAGTTTACAATTGAGGGAACTAAGATTAGGGTTTTTCCCGATTTATCTTCCTTTAAAAGTGCTTGGAGAAAGAAATATGACAACGCAAAAAGAAGGTTGAGATCTACCGGAGTTAAATATAATCTGGTTTTTCCGGCAAAGTTGAGGGTGATATACCAGAATAAGACCCTTTTTTTTCCAATCCCCTGAGTCGGATAAAGATTGGGCAGACTCAATAGGCCTGTAACTGACGCAGCTACTTAGATGCTATAATGTAATTTTCTAATTTTTTTGTGAGGGGTTCGGTAGGAGGGGAAAATGCAGAGGTGAGAGCTCTCTTTCTTTTTTGGAACAGGTAGCATTATGGTTAGAGAAAGTTGGGTGGAGGGGGGATTTGCTTCCCAGAGAGAGAGAGAGAGAGAGAGAGAGAGAGAGAGAGAGAGATTTGTTTTTTTTTTTCTTTTCTTCTCCTCTTTTCTTTGTTGGTTCTCTCAATAATGGATGATGGTGAGACTAATTTCTTTGAATGTACTAGGTTAAGGGATAGGCTGAAACGGGTTGCTATCTTTGACTGGGTAGTGAGATACCTGCCAGCGGTTATTTGTTTTCAGGAAACGCACTTGGATAAGGAACTTCTAAATTGTTTAGAAAAAAGATGGATAAAAGCAAGAAATCAGATTAATTATGAGTTTCTAGCAGTAAGGGTGGATAACGCTGGCAGATATCCTTTTTTGCATTGTAAAATTAATAATGTTCCAATGGTTATTGCAAATATGTACATTACTCCACCGTATAAATCAGATGTATTATATGAACTGCATAATCTTCTGATTGAGAAACATGAATGCGAGTTGATTGCGGTAGGAGATTATAACGTAACTTTAGATCCGGTCAAGGATAGAATTTCCAGGTCTAAGAATACCTTAACTATTATTTGAGTTTGGTTGGTAAGATGTTTGGCGACTATATGAACCGTATAAGAGGGGTTATTCCTGTTACTCAAGGACATATCAGCCATGGTCAAGGATCAATATGATTTTGGGTAATAGGAAATTGGTTGAACTAAGGTTGATTAAGATGAGCTATGGCCCCATGCCTATGTCAGATCACTGTGCGTTAGTTGTGGAATTAGGAGAAAATGGTGTGAGTTCCTCAAAGGTATTTAGATTTAATCCACATTGGTTTACCTTACTGAAGTATAAGGAGAATATTAAGGAATAACCGAGGTTAATAATGGTTAGACCGATGTGCAGAATCCCTCTCCCGAAAACTTTAGAAGTTGGGAAGAGGAAAAAGTAAAAGTTAGGGAGTTCTATGAGGAAAAGTCCCAAGCCCAACATTTTTTTCGGGGGGCTAAATGCTATGCTGAGGGTGAAAAAGTATGGAAACTCACCAGTATTATTACAAATCAAAATAAAAAAGTTGTATTAGTGCAATTAAAAATCAGCAAGGAAAAGTGGTTAATACTCCGGAACAGGTTTGTGAGGTTTTTGAGTTATACTTTCAGGAATTATATAGATCCCAATCTCATAACAAGGAAGAGTTGTTTCAGTTTTTAGATGGTATACCCTTTAAAAAATTGACTGATACCCAAAGAGTATTTGGATGCAAATATTCAGGTAGAAGAGTTAATAAATGCTTTAAAATCCACCAAGGTTAAAAAAGCGTCCAGGGCCGATGGATTACCATTTGAAGTATATAAAAAATGTAATGAAATATTAATCCCGAAACTGTTAGAAATGTTAAATGTAGCTAAGAGGGAAGGGAAATTGCCCGATTCAATGGATGAATCAACTATAGTATTGATTCCCAAGGCAGTTAAGAATTTATTAATACCCAAGTCCTATAGGCCTATTTAATTATTAAATACCGATATTAATGAGGATCAAACGGGGTTAATTCCTGGCCGCTGGATATATATTCTAATATTAGAAGATTATTTATGAACAAAGAAGTAAATAAGGGCGGAAACAACGGGAAAGCGATACTCTCATTAGATACGATCAAGGCTTTTGATTGTATAGAAAGGGAATATCTGTGGGGTGTTCTTAAATGTTTTGGGGATCCATTTATAAACTGGATCAGGCTAATCTACCTAAATCCCAGAGCAAGGGTGAGGGTGGGTGGGGAAGCGTCCCTGTCCTTTGCCCTTTCTAGGGGCACTAGGCAGGGATGTGCCCTATCCCCATTACTTTTTGCAATTGCAATAGAACCTTTAGCTATTTAGGGAAAATAAAAACATCAGGGGGTCTGATGGGGGCTGATTTGAGGTCTGATGGGGGGCTGATTTGAGGTCTGATGGGGGCTGAGTGGGCTTATTTGAGGTCTGATGGGGGGCTGAGTGGGCTGATTTGAGGTCTGATGGGGGCTGAGTAGGCTGATTTGAGGTCTGATGGGGGCTGATTTGAGGTCTGATGGGGGGCTGAGTAGGCTGATTTGAGGTCTGATGGGGGCTGATTTGAGGTCTGATGGGGGCTGATCTGAGGTCTGATGGGGGCTGATCTGAGGTCTGATGGGGGATGATCTGAGGTCTGATGGGGGATGATCTGAGGTCTGATGGGGGATGATCTGAGGTCTGATGGGGGATGATCTGAGGTCTGATGGGGGCTGAGTGGGCTGATCTGAGTTCTTTTGGAGGTCTTAAAGGGCTGATGGGGGTCTGAAAGGACTGATCTGAGGTCTGATGGGGGTCTGAAAGGGCTGAATTGAGGTCTGACATGGAGGGCTGATATGGGGGTCTGATGTGATGTCTGATAAATATCAGGACATCACATCAGGCCCCCATATCAGCCCTCCATGTCAGACCTCAATTTTTCATCAGACTTCATATCAGATCCTCATATCAGACCCCCCATAAATATGGGGGGGTCTGATATGAGGATCTGATATGAATTCTGATGAAAAATATTTTTCTTATTTTTCTGCTCTAAAATCTGGGGTGCCATCATCAAGTGCGTCTTATAAAGCAAAAAATACGGTATATATATAGTCTAATATATAAAGCTGAGTGTGTGTATATACATGCACACACATACATATTGTATATATCCCGAAATATAAATGCATATAAACACTGTTCGAAATAGAACATCACCATAAATTGCCATACTGTGAGGCCATACAGTGGAATATATCAACCACTGTTAGAAAATAAACTATTGTTTTTTTGGCAGTGGAACTTTGGCGTGGAAACGTGGATTGAAATCTTGTGGATGGCTACATGGTTTCAGTAGCCCATACGTGTCAATGGGAGGCAGTGTTGAACATTGCTGATCGGTGGTTTAAAGCCGTGGCTGCACTAAGAACAGACAAGTCCCTTGTCAATGCGTCCTCCTGGTGCTCCAACTTGCTCATGTGCATATGAATATAAATGCAGATAAACAAGTGCATCTCAATGAATTAGAATATCAAAAAGTAGGTTTTTTTTTAGTAATTCTGTTCAAAAAGTGAACCCCATATATTATATAGAGTCATTACAAACAGAGTGAACTTTGTCAAGTGTTTATTTCTGTTAATGTTGATGATTATGGCTTACAGCCAAGGAAACCCCAAAAGTCATTATTAGAATAATAAACCCAAAACACCTGTTAAGGCTTCCTAAGCCTTTAAAAATGTCCCTTAGTCTGGTACAGTAGGGGACACAATCATGGGGAAGACTGCTGACTTGACAGATGTCCAGAAGGCTGTCATTGACGCACTCCACAAGGAGGGTAAGACAAAAAAGGTAATTGCTAAAGAAGCTGGCTGTCCAGAGTGCTGTATCAAAGCATATTAATGGAAAGCGGAGCGGAAGGAAAAAGGGTGGAAGAAAAACGTGCACAAGCAACAGGGAGAACCGCAGCCTTGATAGGATTGTTAAGAAAAGGTCTTTCCTGAATTTGGGGGAGATTCATAAGGAATGGACTGCTGCTGGAGTCAGTGCTTTAAGAGCCACCACACACAGACATATCCAGAACATGGGCTACAAGTGTCGCATTCCATCTGTCAAGCGACTCATTACCAATAGACAACTCCAGAAGCATCTTACCTGGGCCAAGGAGAAAAAGATCTGGACTGCTGCTTAGTGGACCAAGGTGTTGTTCTCAGATGAAAGTAAATTTTGCATTTCATTTGGAATCAAGGTCCCAGAGTCTGGAGAAAGAGTGGTGAGGCACTCAATCCAAGCTGCTTGAGGTCTAGTGTGAAGTTTTCACAATCAGTGATGGTTTGGGGAGCCATGTCATCTGCTGGTGTAGGTCCACTGAGTTTTATCAAGACCAAAGTCAGTGCAGCCGTCTACCAGGCAATTTTAGAGCGCTTCATGATTCCCTCTGCAGACAACATCCCTCTACAGCAGGATCTGGATAGACTGGAGGCTTGGGCAGAAAAGTGGCAGATGAGGTTTAACACTGACAAATGTAAGGTTATGCATATGGGAAGGAATAATGCAAGTCACCAGTACATACTAAATGGTAAAGCATTGGGTAACTCTGACATGGAAAAGGACCTAGGAATTTTAGTGAACAGCAAACTAAGCTGCAGAAACCAGTGTCAGACAGCTGCTGCCAAGGCCAATAAGATAATGGGTTGCATCAAAAGAGGCATAGATGCCCGTGATGAGAACATAGTCCTGCCACTTTACAAATCACTAGTCAGACCACATATGGAGTACTGTGTACAGTTCTGGGCTCCTGTGAACAAGGCAGACATAGCAGAGCTGGAGAGGGTTCAGAGGAGGGCAACTAAAGTAATAACTGGAATGGGTGGACTACAGTACCCAGAAAGATTATCAAAATTAGGGTTATTCACTTTAGAAAAAAAGACGACTGAGGGGAGATCTAATAACTATGTATAAATATATCAGAGGTCAGTACAGAGATCTCTCCCATCATCTATTTATCCCGAGGACTGTGACTGTGACGAGGGGACATCCTCTGCGTCTGGAGGAAAGAAGGTTTGTACATAAACATAGAAGAGGATTCTTTACGGTAAGAGCAGTGAGACTATGGAACTCTCTGCCTGAGGAGGTGGTGATGGTAAGTTCACTAAGAGAGTTCAAGAAGGGCCTGGATGTATTTCTGGAGGATAATAATATTACAGGTTATAGTTACTAGAGATGGGTCGTTGATCCAGGGAGTTATTCTGATTGCCTGACTGGAGTCGGGAAGGAATTTTTCCCCCTAAAGTCAAGAAAATTGGCTTCTACCTCACAGGGTTTTTTTTTTCCTTCCCCTGGATCAACTTGTAGGAAAACAGGCTGAACTGGATGGACAGATGTCTTTTTTCGGCCTTACAAACTATGTTACTATGTTACAAGCTTTTTGGAGATGGAATTTTTATTTTCCAGCAGGACTTGGCACCTGTCCACATTGCCAAAAGTACCAATACCTGGTTTAATAACCACAGTATCATTGTGCTTGATTGGCCAGCAAACTGGACTGACCTTAACTCCATAGAGAATCTATGGGGTATTGTCAAGAGGAAGATGAGAGACACCGGACCTAACAATGCAGACGAGCTGAAGGCTGCTATCAAAGCAACCTGGGCTTCCATAACACCTCTGCAGTGCCACAGGCTGATCGCCTCCATGCCGCATTGATGCAGTCATTCATGCAAAAAGAGCCCCAAACAAGTATTGAGTGTATTTACTGGACAGACTTTTCATTTGGCCAACATTTCTGTGTTTAAAAATAAATAAATAATAAATACACTCACCGGCCACTTTATTAGGTACACCATGCTAGTAACGGGTTGGACCCCCTTTTGCCTCCAGAACTGCCTCAATTCTTCGTGGCATAGATTCAACAAGGTGCTGGAAGCATTCCTCAGAGATTTTGGTCCATATTGACATGATGGCATCACACAGTTGCCGCAGATTTGTCGGCTGCACATCCATGATGCGAATCTCCCGTTCCACCACATCCCAAAGATGCTCTATTGGATTGAGATCTAGTGACTGTGGAGGCCATTTGAGTACAGTGAACTCATTGTCATGTTCAAGAAACCAGTCTGAGATGATTCCAGCTTTATGACATGGCGCATTATCCTGCTGAAAGTAGCCATCAGATATTGGGTACATTGTGGTCATAAAGGGATGGACATGGTCAGCAACAATACTCAGATAGGCTGTGGCGTTGCAGCGATGCTCAATTGGTACCAAGGGGCCCAAAGAGTGCCAAGAAAATATTCCCCACACCATGACACCACCACCACCAGCTTGAACCGTTGATACAAGGCAGGATGGATCCATGCTTTCATGTTGTTGACGCCAAATTCTGACCCTACCATCCGAATGTCGCAGCAGAAATCGAGACTCATCAGACCAGGCAACGTTTTTCCAATCTTCTACTGTCCAATTTCGATGAGCTTGTGCAAATTGTAGCCTCAGTTTCCTGTTCTTAGCTGAAAGGAGTGGCACCCGGTGTGGTCTTCTGCTGCTGTAGCCCATCTGCCTCAAAGTTCGACGTACTGTGCGTTCAGAGATGCTCTTCTGCCTACCTTGGTTGTAACGGGTGGCAATTTGAGTTACTGTTGCCTTTCTATCAGCTCGAACCAGTCTGCCCATTCTCCTCTGACCTCTGGCATCAACAAGGCATTTCCGCCCACAGAACTGCCGCTCACTGGATGTTTTTTCTTTTTCGGACCATTCTCTGTAAACCCTAGAGATGGTTGTGCGTGAAAATCCCAGTAGATCAGCAGTTTCTGAAATACTCAGACCAGCCCTTCTGGCACCAACAACCATGCCACGTTCAAAGGCACTCAAATCACCTTTCTTCCCCATACTGATGCTCGGTTTGAACTGCAGGAGATTGTCTTGACCATGTCTACATGCCTAAATGCACTGAGTTGCCGCCATGTGATTGGCTGATTAGAAATTAAGTGTTAATGAGCAGTTGGACAGGTGTACCTAATAAAGTGGCCGGTGAGTGTACAGTTGGTCTAATATAATATTCAAAATTTCTGAGATAATGACTTTTGGGTTTTCCTTGGCTGTAAGCCATAATCATCAACATTAACAGAAATAAACACTTGACAAAGTTCACTCTGTTTGTAATGACTCTATATAATATATGTGTTTCACTTATTGAATTGAATTGAATTACTGGGAAAAAAAAAACTTTTTGATGATATTCTAATTTATTGAGAGGCACTTGTATGTGCGGCTGTTTTGCATACAGACAAAAAAGGGTATCTTTTAATCAGCCTGATTAGCCCTTCCAGGCAGTATGCCTGGTTTAATAGGACTGATCATGCACTTTTACCTTGTGCATAACAGATTTTGTTTCAATATTTAAAAAGTGGTGAAATAGTGAATCCAGAAACTATATGCCTTTAAGCATAGGCCTGTGGGTACATTTTGTGGGTAGGTTTTCTAAGAGATGCTATTCTGGAGTTTCTAAATGAATATAAACTCAAAATTGAGTATCAGCATTAATTTTTCCAAAGCTTTTCATACTGTAGCATAAGATTGGAATATCTTTTGTGAACACTTGGATTGAGTATAAAAAAAACTATGCAATTAAATAACTAGCTCAGTGACTGCAAACAGAAGGGGGTTATCAACGGTTAATATTCAGATTGGGTCGCCGTTACTATTGAGTCCTGCGGGGAAAAATATCAAATTTATTGCTCAAGAAATACTTAAACAAGTGTCAACAATATTATTTGGCTGGTATTTTTTTTTTTTTTTTTTGAGTATAGTAGACAACACCATTAAATCTATATTTTGAGGCTGGATTCCAGCAAAAAAATTAACATATAAAAAAATAATCAATTTAACATCAAAATAAAATCAGCTTAGTTTATAATACCACATACCTGTAGCACCTGGCAACCAAGCAGGAAGTGATGCACGACTCTGGCTTTTAATAACTGCTTTATATTAAACACTTTGTACGGATGGGTATCTCTGATTAATATTTCCAGACAGGTCATTAAAGTTTGCCAAACTCCAACCTACAATAAAAGGACAACAAATAAAGAATCTATTTCAAAGTTGTACCTTGGAATATCTTTGTTGAGGCAAACATTCCACCACCCCAAAAAATTAAACACACATCCATCTGAAAACTAACACATAGTACCGCTTTTATGTACTGTACACCAGAGATGCAACCCAGGCTGCAGCCCTGCAGAGTCACAGTTTGTGGCCCCTTTCCTACCGGGCAGAAACACAGCTGATCCTGTGATCAGCTGCGTGTCTGCCCAGAGTGCCGCATGGCGCAGTATTACAGCTCCTGCACTCTTGCAGGAGCAGGTCAGGTTTCCAAGCTGTCAGTGACAGCAAGGGACCTAAGGAAAAAATAGAAGCAGTTTATTAACACTTCTGCTTTCTTGTCATATAGATGTATACCGCTCTATGACCACTACGCTTCCTTTATTGCACCTGGCTATGATATAATCGCCAGCTATATTGGGGGAAGAGCAGAACTGCCAAGGAAGAGCTGTACAAAGCCCCAAGGAAAGCTGGTTTCACCTATAACTGGGGCTCCTTTGGGGGAGGGGGGGGAATGAAGAAAAAAAAAAAAAAGATTTATATATAGATATAGATACACACACAGATGGCCGAAACGCACAGGCACATAACACAAGAACATCTTCAAACCTATTACACACCTTCATATACGTTACACAAACACACCTACCTTCATACAAGTTAAACACAAACCACATCCCTTCATATATGTGACACAAACACTCATACACATACTTGCATCACCTGCAGAGCTGTCACAGTCCAGCAGTTTTGATAAGGAGAGAACAGAGCCTCTCTGCAGACTCCCTACACAGCTGCTGCCTGAATCAAGTCATGGCTGCAGTAATTTTAGTTACTCTACACTCATACTGCACCCTCTTTACCACCTACCTAAATATGCCAGGGGCAAGTCCCTACCAATATAGACTTGCAATCCACAATAAACTTTAACCCCTTAGCTACCAGTGCCGTACATGTATGGCACTGGAGCGATGGGTAAACGTGGCACAGGCACGCAAAGGCAGCGGGTGCCATGGCCGGCGGCTAATGACTACGACCAGCATTAATGCCGATCACGTGATCAAGTTTCGGCATCTAAAAGCTCAAACTCGGAAGCGGGCGCTTCCAGGCTTCTTACTAGCAATGAGGATGCCGTTAATTGAATTCAATATGCTAGGTCTCTATGAAGAGACCCAGGGTATTGACCCTGTACTTCTTATTTTGGCCAGCAGGTGGCAGGCCAACATAAGAAATGAGCCACTCTCCTTTCATCATGGATCTATGAACAAATGCTCCGACTAACCTCTCAACATGCAGGATACAGTATGTGCATCCTAATAATATTTGTCACACAAATGGAGGCATTTAGTAGAATGAAGACACTATTAGATCAGACAGAAACGCAGATTTATAATAAGAGAGAGACAAATAAAGAGTTTTTTGAAATATTAAAAAAAGGGGAATGGATAAACATCAAATCAGTGGTATACCACGTGGCTGACAGACACAGTATACAGGTCAGACTGCTATATAATGTTCGCACTTTCAGGAGTGGGCCAGCCATCCGGTCCCCCTCAGTGCACTGGCGATACCGGACTAGGAAACTGTGGAGATCAACTTCTATTCTTTTGTGGCCCCTTGTCCCCTAATGAGTCTCGGCAGCTTTTTCCCTCCCCCTCCTTTCCCTAAAAAAAAAATAAATATATATATATATATATATATATATATATATATATATTTATAGGGCTTGTTAATAGGGCTAGGTTCCGGACGGGGCCATCGTTGTCAGGGCAAAGACTCCGTACTTAGGAGGATATCAGGGCTTAACAGGACAGGACAACATAGGGAGAGTTTCAATTCCACCCCACCCCCCCCTCGTATTTTAGGGAGTGTTGTATGAGTTGAGTTATTAGGACATTTTTCAACTCCATTTTCACAGTGCATCAGTAGTGTTGAGCAAATAGAAGTGAAATAAATTGAATTCTATGTTTCAGGAGAAATTTGATTTGCCATGAATCCGAATTTCCTCACACTTTGTGGAAACAAATATGATTTTTTTCTAAAATGGCTGCTGCACAAAGTGAAAGTAAGAAGCCCAGGAACACGAGATCTCCCGTAATGCCATGCAGCCAGCAATCAGCAGATAGCCATCCCCTGTGATATCACAGTGCTATAAAAATTCTAATCCTAAAAATTCCTCCTCCTTTTATTTTCCAATGAAGCTGTGAAAAATGAAAGGTGGAATGTGATTGGTTGCTATGGGCAATTAAACCAGTTCTACTTTACACAAGTTAGATAAATGACTATATATGATATATAGTACATGACAGCTCTCTAAAACACTAGCACGGATCAAAAGGGTCCATTCACATGTCCACAACTATTTTGCAGTCCCCAAATTGCAGATCCGCAAAACACAGACACCAGCCATGTGAGTTCCACATTTTGTGGTCCGCACATGGCCGGCACTATGATTTTCCTATTCTTGTCTGTGGCTATGGACAAGAATAGGACATGCTCTATTTTTTTTTGCGGGGTCGCAGAACGTAAGTGCGGATACGGACAGCACGGAACGGATGAGGACAAATTTTGCAGACATTTGAATGGACCCTTAGTTATAGTCCGTGATAGCAAAATCCACAACAGAATTCTTACATAACCCAAATCTGAACTTTGTACGCCAAACCTGAAACAGAAGTTCGCTCATCCCTATTTGCGACCACAGGGGGATTTTCTTTTCACTAATTTTTTTGTGAGAGCGCTGTCATTTTTTAAATTCCATTGTCCTGGATTTTTTGCCGGATTCATTGGCCTACACCTCCATATTTATATTTTGCCTGCTATGCTGCTCCTAGAGGCTAATTAGCATATAATAAAAGCTTAAATTACAGAAAAACGGGGGCACTCAGGAAAACAAATAGCATAGTTAGGATCAGGTGACATTTGCACAGGGATAATGTCATCCTGTTTTATAGTGAAAAATGTGGTGACAGAAACCCTTTAAAGGGTCAAGCATTGATAGCTGCCTCACAGCTGGTGCCATTATAGACAGAGCTTGTTAACAACTCCTTTGCATTTCTTTCGTCCCACAATACCAGAGGAGCATGTTTCGCCTGTAAGTCTCCTCACGCCGACTGAAGACGGGCAATCACCCTGAAACAGCTGTCTGCAGATGAGGTGTAGGCTTATTTAACCATTTCTACCCCGGGCCAGTTTTCACCTTCCTGCCAAGGCCATTTTTTGCAAATTTGACATGTGTCACTTTATGTGGTAATAACTTTGGAACACTTACTTATTGAGGCCATTCTGAGACTGTTTCTCGTTTCACATTGTACTTCATGATAGTGGTAAATTTGAGTCAATATATTTTTTATTTATAATAAAACCCCTAAATTTAACAAAAAGTTGGAGAAATTCACAATTTTCTAAATTTGAATTTCTCTACTTTTAAGACAGATAGTAATGATAGTTATCAGTCATCATTCCCCATATGTGTACTTTATGTTGGTATCATTATGTAAATGTCATTTTATTGTTTAGGACCTTAGAAGGCTTAGAAGTTTAGAAGACATTTTTCAAATTTTCAATAAAATTTCCCAAACCATTTTTTTAAGAACAAATTCAGATATAAAGTGATTTTGAGGAGCTTAGATAATCGAAACCACCCATAAATGACCCCATTTTAGAAACTACACCCCTCAAATTATTCAAAACTGACATTACAAACTTTGTTGTTGTTTAGGTGTTCCACAAGAATAAAAGGAAAATGGAGGTGAAATTTCAAAATTACATTTTTTTAATGCAGATTTTTCAGGTTAATCAATTTTTTTTTACTTGCAACACAGCAAGGGTTAACAGCAAACTAAATCTTAATATACGTTACTCTGATTCTGCATTTTACAGAAATACCCCATATGTGGTGGTAGACTGCTCTATGGCACGTGGCAATGGTCAGAAGGAAAGGAGCACATATGGTTTTTGGAGGCAGATTTTGCTAGAATGGTTTTTAGGCACCATTTTGTAATTGAGAGACCCTGACGTACCCCTACAGTGGACACCCTCAAAAAGTGACTCCATTTTGGAAACTACACCCTTCAAAATATATTAAGGGGGGCACTGAGCACTTTGAGCACCTTAACGTTTTATGGAATTTGGAAACACTTGGCTGTGAAAATGGAGAGTTTAATTTCTTCCAATAAAATGTAGCTTTAGCTCCAAATTTTTCATTTTCATTAAGGGTAACAGGAGAAAAAGCACCCCATAATGTGTTACCTATTTTCTCCTTAATACGGCAACACCCAATATGTGGTGATAAACTGCTGTGGGAGCACATGGCAGGATTTTGCAGTCACAAAGACCAGGATCGTCGAATGGTGTGTTGTCTTCCTGACGCTCGAGTCCGGCACATCGCGGATCGGGTTGACAGATTACTGGGAGGGGCTGGAGAAGATCCAGCAGTTATGGTCCATATCGGAGGTTAGAGGTTGGTCCTTAAAAATGATTTTAGTGATTTAGGGCATAAGCTTAGGGCAAGGACCCCAAAGGTAGTGTTTTCCAAAATACTGCCTGTACCACACAAGAAAGGCAGCGGGAGATTGGGGAGGTAAACAAGTGGCTCAAGAACTGGTGTAGGAAGGAGGGATTTGGGTTCTTAGAGAACTGGGCCGACTTCTCTGTCGGCTACAGGCTCTCCCGTACTGATGGGCTGCACCTCAATGGGGAAGGGGCAGCTGTTTTGGGGGAGAAGATGGCTAGAAGACTGGAGGAGTGTTTAATCTAGGGACTCGGGGGGGGGGGGGGGGGTTGGGAGTAACTACATTATAGACGGGGAAGATAGTGCAGATACAGACCTGGTGCAAGGTAATGGAACTGGGGAAGGAATGGAATGAGGAACTAGAACAGTGCAGAAGGAAAGGTGTAGGGGAAAAAATATAAATAAACCTTAGAACTGTATGTACACTAATGCCAGAAGCCTAACTAATAAAACTGGTGAACTGGAATTTGTGATGTGTGAAGAGGACTGACATAGTGGGAGTAACTGAGACATGGCTGGATGATACCTATGACAGGGCAGTTAACGTACAGGGTTACAGTCTGTTTAGAAAGGATCGCCAAAACCGTAGGGGTCTGCCTTTATGTAAAGTCCTGACTAAAGCCCACACTCCGGGAAGATATAAGTGAGGGACATGAACATGTGGAGTCACTGTGGGTAGAAATAAATGGAGCCAAAAACAATAATAAAATACTAATAGGACTTTATTATTAACTACCTAATATACCAGAGTCCACAGAAAATCTACTTCTAAATGAAATAGACGAGGCGGCAAATCATAATGAGGTCGTTATTATGGGGGACTTCAACTACCCAGATATAGACTGGGAAACTGAAACCTGTATATCTCCTAAAGAAAACAGGTTCTTGGCAATAACCAAAGACCTTTCCCAACTGGTTCAGGACCCGATGGGACGGTCATACTGGACTTAGTATTAACCAATAGACCTGACAGAACAACAGATGTGCAGGTTGGGGGACACCTGGGAAACAGTGACCATAGAATAATAACCTTCCAATTGTCATTCAAAAGAGCGTTTCTTCAGGGAGGACAAAAATACCAACTTCAAAAAAGCAAAATTTAGCCAACTAGAGATGCCATAGACCTAACTAACTGGGACGAAGTCCTCAAAAATAAAAATACAGCCACAAAATGGGATATTTTTAAAAGCATCCTAATATCCAATTGTGAGAGGTCAGTGCTCCAGACT